>JAECUM010006659.1:0-106792 GCA_016617855.1 Megalonaias nervosa | reverse complement strand
TTTCCTCTGAATGAAGGAAAGCATAACCATAAAATTTCCTTGGAAAAACAACATAATTGTTCACTTTTTTATGGAAAAGTGGGAGAGAAAATGTTGTACATTAGCCCTAATCTGCAAATACATAAAATAAGAATTAAATTTCATGAGATCTATAACTGGTCACTGCCATAAAAATCAAACATAGCCGCTTTATATCTAAAACATTTTAAAATCCCAATTTTTTCCAAAATCTTACTATTGAAAATATTAGAAACTAAAGTTGAAATTTTTTTCAAACTATATATCAACACCTGTAATTATATTTGACAAGTAGTCAGTGGTTCATTCAAGCAATGTAAATGCTGAAAGGTGGAAATTTCCTACCTTTTCAGAATATTTATCATGATTTGCCAACTGTACAGCTAACTATACATTATTCTGTAGCTATTATTTTCCAGATTGGAACTTGTAAATCATATCACACACGTCTGTTGTGAATTTCCAAATCAGCAAAAGCCCACACCTCACGACATTAGGGTCCTTATCTTTATTAGATTCAGTGCAGTTATCTCCCAGATGATTGGCCCTGAAGATCTTACTAAAACTTGTTCTAATTGATAAATATTTAAATATTGGATTCTTTTGTTGTTGTTTTTTTTAATTTAATGGACGCCATCAGTTATTCAAAAACTGACAATGCTGAATGATGCAACATCAGCTTGGATAAAGTAGTGAGTAAAGTATATTTCTAACAAGGCATATTTAAACTGCAGTAAAATCCTTATTTTATGGAATAGCTAAAATTTTTGCTCACTAAATACTTAATGCTGTTACCTTTTCTATTTAAATTTTTGTTCTTTCTTTTTTTAAAAAAACAATTAAGTCTCAAATAAGATGATAAATATGAATACATTAAATGTCCAAGATTTTAGACAAAAGACGCAGCAAGTGTTAATTTAATGTAATTTTTGCGATACACCTAGCGTATAAACTTGCCTATAAGTTGGGTCCAGCTGCAAACAATCCCTGCATAACTCATTTGCAGATCAGGGTCTGTGTTGTTTGATCTACTGATTAACACAAAAAAACTGTTGAAATCCAGATATGTTGGTGCATTATGCAACAGCAGATGTGGATTTATGCAGTTTGCAGTTGTATCCAACTATATATATATATATATATATATATATATATATAACCAGTGTTTATAATGTTATAATATACAATGACCTCTGAAAAGTATAAACTCATATAACTTGTGCATGATATTCCAGAATATTGAGATCTACCCCATTTTGCTTGAAAATGTAAGTAAAATGTGGACTGTGATCTACCAGCACATTATGTAATTGCACATATGTATCTGTTGTACTTGAAGAAAAAAAGTGGAGAGAAGTACATTCTGAGTCTGGCTAGTGATAGGTTGTAAACTGCTTGCATGAACCATTTACCACAACCTGAATCATATTGTGCAAAGATTAATTTATTCACAGATTCAACAATCTTCATATATGCCTGCACAGTTTGTTGCATACTTTAATGTCCTTTATAAGCATTCTTGAAATATACAATTCTTGCTTCTCAAATGTAAACTTGTCAAGATCAAAGTTTTATTTCTTATTAGAAGCCTCTATATTATATAGAAAAGCCATTACAGATTAATACTTACCACCTTTTTAACAAACATTTGATAAAAAAACTTCAAGATATTCAAGTGACCTAACAGAACAGCAGAAAATTGTTAGATTTTCAACCTGTCAGAATATGACGATCTCGTTGGCCTTAAATATGGAAGACATTTTTTGAAGTTGTGAATTTGTGGCAATTCTTTGGTATAATGGTCAAATCGTTGCTACAGTACTCATAATACTTATATAAATTTACAACCTAAGCTAAACAATTGCTAACATCATCAACACTCATTCAATTCAACCATTAACATATCTACATAATGAAAAATTCAAACTGAGCATCTCTGACATAAACCGGTCTCTAAGACTGACAATTAAAGAGTTTAAATGCAAACAGAGTTGATCCATGTCTACCAGGATAGTACATGCTAAATTACAATCAACTTGCTTAAACACTAACTTTATAAAATTCACTGACTGAGAAAAAATAAGTTTAAAGTTATACTAACTGTATGATCTGCAAAGACTGAAAATGAGCATCTGTAAAAGGTAAAGAAGCACGAGTGCTTGTGATTCTATCAGTAAAGAATAAATAAAAGTGACCCAATGGAATGGTAAACTGAATTGTAGCACAGAATTATGACTGATTAGATGGATGTATTTCTGATATGCGAGTGAGAGATAGAGAAAGAGATACTGCCAGGCCGCAATCATGATAAATAATGGACAAACTTGCTTTTTGAAAGAAACAATAAAACCAGAATTCCACATTCTGATTTATCCACGAAGGTTTAACTCTTTTACTTTATCAGGGTTTCATCACCTTTACTGCTATCCCAAAGTTCTTCAGCACTTTTCTAGAAATCACAATAAAGCTTCAACTGATTTTGTTTTGCCAAACTGTCTCACCAACAAGGACAGTTTCCATTTGATATGATGGGGAATTGGTTAAAATGTCTATACAAATTATTTGTTTAGACTGGAACTGAAACTGTCAGAACTGAAAGTGTACTTTATATCAGATTTTCTTTAGGACACAATTTCTCACCAAAAAAATATGAAACTTTTCGAAATGCAGCATGAAACTCACCCATTCAGCTATCACTTTAAAAATAGCATCACAATAACCCTTCCATTTTTAAACATGTAATATAAAGTCTACTTATTAAAATGTTACTTGGAGGAGAAAAATAAGGAATGTCAGGGCTTCTGCTTCTCTCTGTGCAAATTATTACAATGTCTGATTAATTAAACTTTTAGCTTTATATTTACCATTTCTTTTTGTGTTAAGTAGTCATTCACATCATTTTGTTTTACATGGTACATAGAGACCGCAATTTCTGAATCATTGCCCTCTTAGTTACCATAAACAAACACTAGCTTGCAATTTATTTTACTTATATATTCTGCAAATGGTCGGACTATTAGTTCCAGTGTGTGGTGCCAAATGACAATAATTTTATTTTGTTCATATAGGTGTGAACCAATGAAAGTAAAAGAGGCCTGACCAATCACAATGCTGGAAATCTTAATGAAAAGGGGCAAAATATAATTACTGCAAATTATGCTATAATGTTTGCAATCTGTGGTTCACTTTTTATTACCTGTAACATTTTTTAAATTTTTTTTTATGGGGTTAGAATATTTAAAGGTGAAAATACTCGTTATAATGTTCTGAAGTACCTAAAATTTTCAATGTTTTAATAACAAAGCGTTCTTTGTTCAAACACTTATTTCTGTTGGTTGATGGAAGATGAATTGACCTGCTGTCCAGCACAGTATCATGTGCCAGTCAATAACTGTCTAAGATGATCACTTGAAATCAGATAGGATGAAGAGGGTAGATGTGATGGAATTATGTCAAGTTGGAATCGATGTTTTTCAATGTTTGGCAAACTTTATCAATAAGAAACTATGGTACTTGGTGAAATCTGAGAAGGAGATTACCAGGATGGCTTCTTGTACTAGTCATTCAAAAGGTGTTTTCTGACCCTTTTTTCTTTGAAAGAAGATCCTGATAAACCAGTCTCAAATAAACTCACTACCTTGAATGAAATTATGTATTGGAGATTAGTTACCATGAAGAAATCTCATCAACTCTAAATCTCTGGCACAATGATTAATATGCTTTTTTAAAAGGTTTATTTTCTTGTGATAAAGGGCAAGCTGTTTTCCATTATCAAAGACTTGGGTGCCAAATTTGAATAAGAGTATACATAGGTACTTATCCCGTTTTTCTTATCAATGAGGATTTGGTGCTATATGTTACTATCTATAACATGTACACACCAAAAAATAAAATGCATAGTCTGAGCCAAGAACAGAAGCAATCAGTGCTTTTTACAAACAAAACATCTCTGGCAACATGCATGTATGAAAACAATAATCAGCCATGCATCAGAAAGTTCTATGAACTTGTAAACTTAATTTTACCAGATAGAATAATCAGCGATATTAGAGGTAAAATGTGAATATTGCCATGGGGAACATCACTGTGCAAGCATTTGTCACAATTATTATTATTCTAAATAAAAGTACAAGGGTTGAAGATGATAAGAGTTATCAAGTTACCATCTATACTCACTTGTAAGGTGAGTCAAACTGCAAACAACAAAGATCCTGATCTGCTGTAGCATAATGCACCTACAAATCAGGGTCTATGTTGTTTGTTCTACTGATTACTCGTAACAAATTGCACAGACCCAGATCTGCCTGCACATTATGCGACAGGAGATCTAAGTCTGCAGTTTGCAGTTGGACTTGTCTTATAAGCAAGTATATATGGGCACAAAACAACAGAATCTCCTACATGATGGAGAACTGACAAGCACCAATAAAAGTTCTGGCGTCCTTAGAATTCACAGTCCACATTATTTTTAATGGTCTATCAAAATAAAATGTTGCATTTTGTGTGTGGAAGAGTTATTGTTGGTACCAATATATTCCAAATGATGTTCTTCACTTTCAGAAATATGAAAGAAGCAGTTTGTTTTATGAGTGAACCCAAAAAGTAAATAGAAAATGAATAGAAAATGACTTGGTGCCCACTTGATGCACTTACATTTAGTAGGTCCTGATTTTAATTTGAACTGAACACACACAAGGTTGCTTTTTCTTGGCATTAATTTTTTAAACAATGCATTTACTGCTATCGTTTCAATTTTAGATATGCATTTAGCTACAATGTGAAGTAGATCCTATGTTCAAAGTAACAGGCATATTTGTTCTTGAAATATATACAAAGCATCAACAATGAATAGTCTGTCAAATAAATAGTCAAATTCATTGAAAAGACTTGCTGTTTAAAATGAGAGCAAAATGACGGGATGATCATAAAACATACTGGGCAAGGAAGTTTAACCATTGCAAATTTGAACAAATTTATCCCTTTTTACTGCTTTAAAATCCATTTTATATAAACTTGAGATTTAAAAAGACACCACTCACAATAAATCTAATGAAGAGGAATATTTAAAAGGAGGTAAGCAAGAAAACTAATTAATTTATAGTTCACCTTAACCAAAATAAAACCTTCAAATATTAATTTGTATCCTGTGACATATTTAAAAGAATTATAAAAAAAGACAATTGAATGGATTTCACTGAAAATTCTGCCATCTAGTTGAAAAAGACATTCTGTAAAAATTATGCATTGTTTTAAAACAGTCCAAAATTTTTAATGATGAAGTAAAAACTACATGATATACAAAATGTTTTGTCCCAGTTTTCAATCCTTCCAATACAACTGAAAATGTGTGCCTAAAACAAAAATAATAAATAAATATAAAAAAAACCAAGCTTCTGCCATGCAGGTTAATGCACTTTTAAAACTGAAATTTACAACAAGTTTATCACTGATACTCTGAGATCCAAACAAATTTCACAAAGGCAATAACTACAGATGGGTTGGTAATATTTCATGCAGAAAAAAAATTCATCAAAAATGTTATAAGTTAGGATACAAGTTTTAACAATTATATATGTGACCATCTGTTTTTCATAATTACAAATCTTCAGATGAAGTCTGCTGATTTTGTTTCTGATTTTCTGAAGAAATAAGAACAAAATTTCTACAAAGCTGTACAAGAATAAAGAATATTGCAGAATAATAAAGTAGACTAGAAGTGAAATTAAAGAAAGAATGTAGGCGACTTTTAAAATATTTTTTTAAAAAACCCCAACTACTTAAGCACCTTACACGAGAGATCAATTGCAGTTACATCAAAATATATGCATCATATTGTTGAAGAATTTATTTAACAAAAAGTTTTGATTAAAATATACATTCTGAAAATGCTTCAGGGGTTGGGCTATAATTAAGATGGTGCCTCATATATTTTAATTACAATTCAGTTAAAAAAATTAGTCTATTTTCAAAGGTAGTACAAACTGCATGGTTAAGCAGATCAGTCACAATGATGATTCACTTTATTTCTTCCAAAAACCATTAGATTCAAAAACCTGCAAAAATATTTCATTTCACTTTGGTGACAGTGAAATGCAACTTAGTTTCATTTAATATCATTAATCAGTACTATCTTGCAGTTTTTGATTACAAAGCAATTAATTTTCTTGGAATAAAAATTGTGATTAACAGTTAAAATAAACATAAAGACAACTGCTGTATTTATATAATTTAGAGGTATTTTATGCTGTTTTACATAATGTTATCTTTCCAATTAAAGAAGGTTTTCATAGTAATATAGCCCTGTAGAAACTTAATAACTATAAACAACTGAAATAAATCTACATAATTGGTACAAAGTGAAACTATAAGGAAAGTTCACAAACATTAACACTCCTTACTGCTCATAAACTTTGTTCTTCCAAGCTAAAAAAAAACAACAGGGGCTTGGTCAATGCATGCTGTGGTACAAAAAACAATTGTTGGATTTGGTAACATGGCCTTTCATGGGTAAGACTGCCGTAATGTCATTGAAAATTTGTAACTAAAACATTTATAAAGGTTCCAAACGGAAAAAAATTACAACATTAAAATTACAGGTAAAACAATCAAACCAAGTCATCCATTTGTTGCATCTAGACACTGTATGCCAAGTAATGGGTTATATTTACAGCTTTAACTTTCAGTGAAACTACAATGAAAATAAATGAAATTTATTTTAGGTGTTGATATCTTTTGGGTTATGAAACCATGAAATAATGTACAACTGATCTAAATGTTTGCTTTTCATGGAAGGATGGGTGAAGATTTTTAACAAAAAAAAGGTAGTGCATAAAAGATACACTTTATATTGCAATTTCCATCTATATATGTATCACAAGACTATATGCTGTAGAAATTTTAAAGAGAGTACAGACCAGAGAGTAATCAGTGGTCACATAGCTCACCTCTATGAACTTATAAGAGTCTCCAGTAGCCATTGTAAACATTATCAT
The DNA here is from genome assembly GCA_016617855.1 of Megalonaias nervosa. Classification (NCBI taxonomy): domain Eukaryota; kingdom Metazoa; phylum Mollusca; class Bivalvia; order Unionida; family Unionidae; genus Megalonaias; species Megalonaias nervosa. The sequence goes on along the minus strand of JAECUM010006659.1, from coordinate 99,782 downwards.
GTAGAAAATTCCATCTAAAGTGATCTTGTCAATGAGGTTGGCCATTTCCCAACTAAAGCTTTTCTTCAAAATTTTGATCTCTACATTTTTACTTTTGATCTTTTTAAAAATGTAACATTTAATCAGCACTACATAGTCTGTATTGTACTGATCTACTGTTATGATCTAAAAAAACGGTGCATTTCTGGTTTCAACACTAAATAAAACTTGGTTGGGGAAGACGAGATGTTTCTTTCCACATTTTGCCTTAAACAAGAACTGCATGACCAAACTGTATTCCTCTGAGAAACAATTATCAGAATATACTTTTTATATAATCACTTATTAATTTGCTTTTGATATCACTTGCTATAAATCTAAAGCTGACCATGATTTTTTTGTTGCTGTTGTGGGCTTAACACCATTTCTCAGCACATGATAGGCTATATATGGCCACCAGTATATCTTGTGGAGGAAGAACCTAGGAAGGACCACCCACCCATGGGAAGTTACTAGCAAGCTTTCTCACAAACTTGCACACAAATGGTACCCATTAATGAATCATTATTTTCAGTCTATGTCAAGGTTCATAACAATGTAGACAAAATTAGTAAGCATCATACTGAGTATAATGCCAAATCATCTGTGAATGAACTGAAGTCTAAACTTGTCAAAACACTTGAAAAAAAAAAAAAAACCTGGTGTTTGTTTCTTTAAAATTTCTGTTCTTATGTTCAGAAAATCTTTAGGATCTTGCAAGCTAAAATTAGGGCTAGTCAGGAAACTGGAAACAGCTATCTATCCTTTAGGCCAAAACCATAAACATTATAAACCTCAGATTTAGTTTTTGCATTTTGTTTTAAAATAATCATTGTTCTTAAAAAATAATCTGCTTCAAAAGCTATTATCACTTTTCCATCCCACTGATGCTAGATTTTACTGAGTGAAAGTCACAGGCTTTGAGTAACCTTGGAATTGCAGCCTGTTGTACAAGTAATTACCCTTATTAGGTATTGCAGCTCAGGCCTTGTATGAAAAGCATGTAGTCCACTCATCTTTTTAATACACTTTAGGTCCTGCTGATCATCTTTGGTTGTATGGATATAGTACCAACAGTGATGCATCCAATTATAAAGTTTCAGTACTCTAACATAAGCAGCACCCATTAAGTGACCTTTAAACCCAACACTCCAACAAAGTCACTGATGCATAGATGTACGTCACAAAGAGCTCTTTTTCCAAATAAGGCTGTACTACTTGTCAAGATAATTCCCTCATAAGTTTGAAGATTTTATGTGTAATTACGTATACTGCAGGTAAAAGTCGCATGTGGCCATGAGCTAAGTGACAAAATTTATAATTCAGTAAAATGACGGTTACAGTGACCTTTCCTGGCAAGGGTAGTACTAACAGATATGTATATTATTGTCAAGTTTTATAATTCTAGCATGTACAGGGATTGACAAATAAACTTGAGTTTGAGAACCAAAGTCAAACATGTAACAATAGTCACAGTACTATTTTTGTGACGAAGGTGTAGTACTCATCAATATGCATCCCTCACTGCGTTTTATGATCCCAGGTATGTATTACAGTGTACACAAAAACTAGAGTTAAATGCAAAAACTTAACCCAGGACGTACAACAAAATTTACATGATTAAGTTAACTCTCTTAGCCTCTCTCCTAGGTATGAGTGCTATGAAATCTGTTTAATCCACACAGTTACCTAACACTTCGGGAGAAAGAATGGTTGAGATGCAGCGAGACTGTACTTACTATATATATATGACTTTATCTGTGAAAACACCTATGATATAGTACAACAGCTCCCCTCTACTTTGTACATGTGAGCTAAAAATGTTATTTATTAAGAAAATGAATTACTTCATAATTTTTTAATTTTGGCCGCTTTTGGTTGAGAAGTTAAACTTTATGGACCCATGTTTCTGTTGAAATCAGTTTCTTTGTTAAATGCTGTATTCCAATGAAGCTTGTCCAGTCAATCAAAAACAGATGACCAGAACTGTTATTTCTTCATGCCGATGCTTAAAAAATTCTTCTAAATATACGAGCAGTACATATAAATGTGGGTCTGTCAGCAAAAATATATAACATAATCGACTAAACAATGAGTGTCACTGACACACTGAATAAAACTGACCATATTTCTTTATTTGATCAACCCCATAAGTGTTATACACCGCATCAAGAAAATGGACCTAGAAGAAGAGATATATATATATATACAAGTCAATATATATAGATACTGAAAGATAACTAAAACTAAAATTACTTATCAAATGTATAATACAAAATCAAGTCAAACTTTAGACTGAGGTATTGAACATTTTAAAAGACAAAAAAATCACCTGAATTAACTGCATCAACAATGAAATGCAAATTTCACAATATGATTGGGCAACCATGCTATCACATATACAATTATCTGCATGCATTTAAAAGCAATACTAAATGCTCTAAACAAAACTGGTCTATTAGAATTACTTGTACTTTGGGAATTTACTGGTTATTATCTAATTATATCAATATTAATGATATGGCAAACAGATGACTATTTCATTCCAGTGAACTGAACATCATTCTTCCATGGCAGAATCTACACAGAAATGATGAGAGGCATAGTTAATGCCCATATAAAATTGTATACATATGTGTGTATGTTTGTGAACTTTTACTGTAACTCCTGTAATGTCTGTAATTTTTATACACTTTTTCTGCGTACAAATGAATATTGGTCAAAATAATAATTTTCACTTTCATTCATTTAATATCAATTAAAATTGTCACATTTTTAAGTTCCCAAAATATGCAAAGTTTTGATAAGAAAAAATTTCTTTTGTACCAAAATTTACAGGACCAAAAATAAAATCTTTCTTTTTAAGTTTGATGGTGCTTGAAATATTAAGTGTAGGAAAAATGACAGACAATGCAGTGTATAAACTAATATTGTAAACAGGTTGTGAACTTTAATATTCTCACATGTTAATGTGATGTCTTTTCGTATGAAAATGATGTGAATGGCAAAATTTATTTCTGTAAAGCTACTATACAATTGGCCATAATATAAAAGAGTACATGTACTAGTAAGCTACATGACCTTAAACCTACTGTTAAACTATGACCTTTGACCTTTACACTAGTGACTAAAATGATAACTAGTAGTATCAAAATGATAAATGAATTTAGTTCATCATATCATTATGTATAATGTGCTAATTACAGATAAAATGTCCATATCTCATATGGTAATGTATGTACCATATTTTATATGGTAATATACTCAATATAACGAAATATAGGCAACAAGAACTGTACACAAAAATCTGAACTAAACAGGTGGCATTCCCATATGAATGCTAAAAGATATGTACTCAAAAAGTGCAACATTAATGACATAACAGTTGCTAAACACATAAAAAGAACAAATTGTCTTTGAAAAAAAAATTCTGTGCATGCAAACCAATGTCAATCACATACTGTCGTAGTTCAAATGCAACAGAATCACTCTTTGTGTCAGCATTATGTATATATGCATATGTATATATATATATATATATTCCTCCTATGAATATGGGACTCCAAATTTGAAAATGAACAAGAAAATCTACCATTTTCCAGATTTGTATGTTGTTTGAAATGAAATAAAACAATGAGACTATATACATCAAAACACATAAATGAACATGTCTTGAATGGTCCACAGCTGGCATCTATAGCTCCTTCTACAGCATCAGGACTGAAAACTGACTTTATCAAAAGAAAAGTAAATTAGTAACCATGAATAATGGCCTGAGTTATTCCATGTTCTTATAATCAAATTCTCCCATCAATGACTGAACATTGCAAGAACAGTCTATAATGAATTACACATATCCTCATTACAAATTCTGTCAACATATATTGAAATTCCTAAACTGTTGATACTTATTAAAAAAATCTATGCACATGAATCTATCCTATCCTCAAAGTATGTGGTTAATCCCCATTGGATTTGTTTTCCTTTTTTTCAGAATCTGTTGCTTTAGGTACATCCACTGAGCTGGATCTTACTGTCAAACTTTGCTGACCTTCAGAACTTTCACTTATGGCATTCTGGGATGCCTTGGTGTGTGTTGAAAGGCCCTTACTAGGTGTGGATGGCAGACAGCCTGCTATAACTGTAATTGGCTTTTGAGCACTAGCAGTGCTTGTTGCAGTCACATTAGCTTTCTGATGTTGGTATTTTTGAACTCTAACCTTGTGGGTTTCCTGCTGACAGTGAATTTTAAACTCCTGAACAGTCGACATTTTCTCTGTGCACAATTTGCACTCGTATTGAATTTGCTCAAGCTTCAGGATTGGGTTAAAATTGTCTGGTGTTTTTGTACCCATGAAACACATAAATCTTTGATGAGTGATACAAGCCTCTTTCACTGGGTAAACCATCTGACATTTTTTGCAGATGTAGCCGACATCAACAGTTGCCTCCCTTACACAGCTATAATCCGTGGTTCCAACTAAAGAGCGCAAACTCGAGATTGACTTGCAATCTTGTGTATACTGTCCAACTACAGCTTTGGGATCAGAGAGTTTAGTACTGACATCCTTGATGGCTTGTTGAGGTATCTGTAGTAAAGGTAAAGGGGTTCCAAATGTCATAGGGTCATAGGCTAGTAACTGTTCAGCTCCTGAAACAAGGTTGAAGAAAAAGCAACATTTTAGATGGTCAAATATATTTGCATATTGTACACAATTAAAGATTATTACATTATAAAATATTATGTCATTCTTAATAATTTCTTCTACAATCTGGACATACTGATTCAATTATTTATATTTATGTATAATCTGACATCATTGCTTCCGAGTACAGTATTTTAACAATTGAAACTACATTTAAAAACTCATCTGCAATGATCACTGTACTCTGATACATTGTTTTTATAGATGTAATTTGTTCAACCATGCTCATAGAAAATGTCTTCCTGATATGGGGGTAGCTTACAGCAAAAAAACAACAAATGAGGACATGTGATGTCAGGTGTCAGGCAGAGACAGGTGGACTGACAAGTAGGCAGAGAGAAAACACAAAAAGACAGAAGATCTTACCTGACAGAAAGCCACCAGGCTGAAGAAATGGCATTCCCATCCCTGGAAAAAATCCTGACATGCCTGGGTACATGAAAGGTAAAATAGTTGGGTCCATCCCAGGTAGACAGGCCCCTAAGGGTGGGAAGAAGCCCCCTGCCTGCATGTGCATGAAGTCTGCTGGAGCCATGTCACCCCCCTTTCTCTTACTTGAATCTGAAGAAACAGAGGAAATACAAACCTGCGACTTCAATACAGAGAATTAAAACAAAAACTGTATGTATTAACAGTTTTTCCATTCCTTAATAAATCTTAACTAATGATACAGGAGCAAAAAGATGTTTTGTTCATTTTGGTGAAATCTCCATGGCTATGGACCACTGTGCAATCTTGCTGACAAGACAAGTCCAACTGCAAACATGGACCCATAACTCCAAAAAAAATATTACTGAGTCATTTCTTTTCACTTAAGTAGAAGTTTTACAATCTGACCAAAAGCTTTTACTTTCTAATTACTCTTTTATTTGGTATTACTAACTTTAACATATTACTTAATTTTAAGTGTGAATTACTTACATGTTCTACTTGACAAAGATAGTCTTCTTGAAACAATAAAAGAAATTACTTGACAATTTTCTTACTTAAACGTTTTACAACTGGAATACTAAATTTGACTTAATGATTACTGAGTTAAACATTGCTATTTTAAACAAACTGAACTTAATTCAATAAAATCAATGACAGGAAACTATTAATAAGTAATCAAATTACTTTATTTGGGGGATTAATTACACTATTTATTTTAAAAGACATATTACTTAAATGAATAGAAAAAACATATTAGATTGAAACTACTCAGAAATTTTTAAATTGTTACATTACAACAGTACAAACAATTGATGCCCTGAATAGCTTAAATGGTGCTATTGGCTTGGGACTCTTGCTCTAGGATCTGTATAAATAACAAAGGCTTATGCCTGCAGCTTGCCACTTTTAGCATGGTATATCCCTTGCAGAAATACATTATGCACTAAAAGTGCAGTACACACTGTACTTATGCTGGTCAAATGCTGCATCACATTTTCAGCATAAACATTTACCGATGCTTTATTCCAGCATGATGCAGTCATACTAAACTGATTAAAAAATATCACAATTCTGCTTTCCAGGAAGAACTGCTGTCATGCTAAATTTGCAAGCTGCCATCATGCTGAACAAGTTTTATAATTTCACAATAATTCAGTATCCCATTATGTACTTCTTTAATAATAAATGTTCAACTAAATTAAACGCACATTTTTTATTTGCTAAACAGGTACATGGAAGATTTTGTTCTAGAAGTACATGTTGCTGTGATCTGTTTCAGTGGATGGTTCCAGAATCATAAAAAGCAGGGGAGGATGCAGAATTTTAATCTGAGAGGATTTGTTGCGAAGAGGTTGCTTATTGACTGTACTTCAAATGGGCAACAATTTGTTTTTCACATATGTGGTAAGACTGAACCTAACCATCTGACAACATACCTGCTGATGAAAAAATGGATTTCCATATTGAAGTGAAATAAAATGAGCATAATGTCACTAGGGAAAAGATGTGAAGAGGTTTCCTCATACTGAGAAAATGGATCTATAAGTTTCTGCCACTATTTCTAATGAATAATGGAGAACCATTGGTGACAATGATTCCTTCTTCTGCAATGCCGAATGAGGCTGCTGAAAATGTCAGCATGCAAGGCCATGGTTACTACTGACCTAGCTTTCTGTTCAAAGGATTTTAGTGTTTTCACTGGAAGGTGAGCCCAGGTCCCCATAGAAATACCCACTTGAGCGGCTTCAATGTTCGAAGTGGGAGGTGTAGAAGGCCAAGAGGTATGAATCTTGTTGTTAGCAGCAGCTACCAAAGGTCACAACATGTAGGTGGGTTTGGGATGGAGACAGACAATCCAACATATTTTCAAGTTGGCTGTTGCTAAATCTTTGAGAGAACTCCTTGATCATAGCTGACTGAGAAAGGAGCAAGAGATCTGGCTGAGAGTTGGCCCTTGAAAGTTCGTCCAAACTGGCAAGAATTTTGTAGTCACCAGAACATGAGGGTGTGGGACACAGATTGCAGGCTAATAGGTAGTAAACTTCATTTACTGCTTTATCGAACAACCAGGATGTCTCCTCCTGTCTCCTTAACTGAAGAGAAGATGCAGGGACCAAAAAAGGAGGGGGTACCACATCAGCCTGATGTGTCCAACTTATGTATTCAACAAGCACAGAAAGAACATCTTCATCCTGCGTCCATGTCTGGGAGGCAGGACTGTATGTCCACTGATTATGATATGGTTCTACAGAACACTCCAATCCAGCAAAGCCAGGGAAAATAAGGAGAAGTGAGCGTAGTCTGACAAGATTTTAGAATATTAAAACTGTTGCTTAGCACAGCAGTATACTAAACCTTTGAACCAAATAGTATATTAAAAACAAAACAATACTCGTTAAACTTTATGAAAACATTCAATTTTTTGCTAAATCTCATGCAGTAAATTTGTTTAATTACTTTGGTTTTGCAATAGATGGTAAGCTCATAAATATGTTATAATCTAAAACAGGTGAAAGATATCGAGGTACAACTCTCTTCCAACTACTACATGATGAAATATGTAATAAACCAGTGTACCTATATTAGCAAGCAGCCTAAACTTCCATAGAATAAAAATTTGCTCCTGATTAGACTACATATGCATGTAACTCTTTTGTGCCTCTTCATTTGTGAATTTTTGGAGTGAAGCTCAAATACTAAAACATAGTTACAGAGATAAATATTTATTATACTGACACAAAAGTTGATCCAAAGCATGAAAATATCATGTTAAACAGTTTTACATTGCTCTTGTACAGGAAGAAAAGCCAAGAATTGACCTCACACTCTGAAAATGAATGCATTTGATAGCCAAAACGGGAGAGGTCTGAAAACATCAACTTGGAAAAAATGCAAAATCCTATTTGCAGTCTGTGTATTTGGGAAAATGACAAGCAATGAGGTGTCTTAACTGAATTACCCTTCGTATGGACTCTGCCATACCTAATAATTTTATATAATTTTCAAAGCAAAACTGACATCACCATAATTTTCAGAAATGTGATGCTAATGCTGACAAACCAAAATACATCCTGCTTACCATCAGATTTCTTGTTAGTATCTTTTGCTTCTTTCACTGCCCCTTCCTTCCTCTTGATTTCTGGGAAAAACTCTTCAGAATTGCGCATACCAGCTCCAATTCCTAAAACCAAGAAATTTCAAGGAAATTAAATAGATGTATCATAACAAAAGGAACAAAGACCTAAACATGTAGATCTTAGTACAAACTTAAATAGTGTAGAAATATTAGCCTTCCATAAATGAAGTTACTATATACTGATGATAACAATATAAACAACTACAACAGTGAGTTGAGCAACTGGCTAATCCAGATATTTTTAAAGCACAAACAGTATTTTACAAGCCTAACTTTTACACGTTTGCTGACCAGTCCTCTTTTTTGCAGTCCCATGTGAACTGTCAATCAATAGTAAAATTAATGTTTTGTACTGGTACACATAACAAAATTACAACAGAGATTACTTTAATTCAGTCATGATTTAATTTAATAAAGTAATCTTGTGTGGAACCACAAATGTATTTTATAATTTTCTTAAATGGTACACATAAAACATTAATAATAATAATAATAATAATAATAATAATAATAATAATAACTGGTGCATAAAATTTGCTGGAAAACCAATTTTAAAAGGTGAACATGTGTACATAGGTCACCCATGTACAAAGGCCAGCTTTGCCTTTTCCCTCGAGTGGCTGCTATTGACAGATTTGACTGTGGATTCATAATCGTTGAGCATGAATCATTAATTTTTACTGAATGAATATGTTTTATATTTAAAGATGGATTAGAACAAAAATGCATTTAAAGGGGATTTCAAGGTTCAGGGGCTAATAATAGCCCTTGATCACAATATAACTAAATTCCAATCCCAAATTTACATATTTCAAAACCGTTTTGAATTCTCAATTTAGTGAATCTTACAGCATGTATTTCCAAATAAGCAACTTCCCCTCTCCCCAATGACATCCCATGGATCATTCCTAATAACTTTTTAAAAAAACATACAAGTTTTCAAGTTTAGATATCATTGTGAAAGAATGGAAGCATCTGTACCTGAAAACGCACCTGGTGGAAGAGTGAGAGGGTTAATCCCCATGGCTTGTAGCTGAGCAATTTGATTCTGGGTACTGCTTTCCTCCAAAGCTTTCCTCATGCGGTCCATATCTGCCTGCTGCTGTTGCAACACTTGTGACATTCCCTGCATGCTGCTTGAGCTGCTCAACTCGCGTTCTGCATCTGACTGTGACTGGATGAATGTCCTCAATTTTTCAATGTGTTTTTTTGTAAAGATATGGTCCTGGATTGTGTATTTGTGAGAATACTTGAAACTGCAAAGTACACATTCCTCTGGTGGTTTCGGAAAGTCCATATCATGGCCAAAAGTTTTACTCATGTTCAGTTTCGCTTTCTTCTCCTTTGCTCGTGCATTCTGGAACCAGACCTGCACTACTCTTTTGGCTAGGCCAATTTCTCTTCCCAGCATTTCACATTCTGCCATAGTGGGTGTTTTGTAGTCTTGGAAAATACTCTTCATGATCTTGACCTGGAGACTTGTCATCTGTGTACGGTACCGTTTAGCATTGCTTCCTCCTGATGCTAGATAGATACTACCCTGTGGGGAGGAAGGATTACTACTTATATTGGAGCTTTCTTCATCATGAGCTTCTGAATATGTTTCAGACATAGAATCATCTAAGCCATATTGTTTGAATGATGTGTTATGACTGTCTGAAGTACTTCGATCACTTACAGGTGTGCTGCTAGTTCGTGCAGCTGCCTTACTGTCATGGTCTTTGTTGACTTTGAGTGGTTTGCTGAGATCAAGAGGAGCGTCATGGTCATCGTTTAATGGGGTGGTTGAACTCTTTGGTTTTACAAGTGAGTGTTGAGATGACTCAATGGAATGGCTATTTTTCTGAAGGTGGCTGGTGGAGCTAAGTTCACTGATGTACTTCTTGAAAGAGTCTTCATAGAACTGTTTCATGGACAGTTGAATTGGGTCAGCCACCGATGGGAATCCCATTGCCAGACCAGAAGGAGGTAACAGAGGGAGGAAGTTCTGCATCCCTGGTGGAGTGAGCAGCCTGCCAACATCAGAAACTGGTGGCATCATTCCAGGAGATGAATGAGGAGTAGCGGGACTTCCATCCAAAGTAGCATCTGGTAATGTATCCACATTGATGTCCCCTTTTGCCATTTCTTCTGGATGTTTTGTAGCAAGATGAGATTCCAGTGCTGACTTGGCACGGAACAATGCCCGACAAATTGGACATCGTTTGTGAATAAGCTGTTGATGTGCTCTGTATTGTCCTTTACGTTCACGTGCTCGTGTGTTCTGGAACCAGACCTGGACAACCCTCTTCTTCAATCCAACTTCATGTGAGATGGTCTCAAGCTGTTTACGACTTGGGTTGCAATCAATCTGATATTTCTGGTACAGGTAGTCAAGCTGTTCAGGAAGAATTGTGGTGCGCAGTCTCTTGTCTCGGGGCTGGTCATCCTGTTCTTCATCTCGATCATCTTCAATTTTTCGCTTTAATGGAGACTTGTCATCTGCAGTCGGCTGCTGCTGCTGCTGTTGAACAACTGCCATGTTTTGAAGAACTCCAAAAGCACTGCTGGAAGAAAAGTTCAAGAACAGACCTGGATTCATACTATGAACGTTCTGATGTTCTCGCCACTGTTCCAGTCGATCAAATGATAGATTACATTTTTCACACTTAAATGGCAGATCTTGAACACTTTCTTTGGCAGAATTTCTCTCTGTTTCAATGGTGGATGCTACTGACCCTGTTTCTGACATATTGGTATCATCCATTGACATATCATGTGACAATGAATCACTGTCCTCATCTGTATACGTGTTCTCTAGCTGATCACTGTCAACATAGCACTGCTTCTTGTGATGACGAATTAGATCATAATATCTTTGAAATACTGCATTGCACTTCTTGCATTGATAGTTCAACCCTGTTGTACGCTGAAAAGAAGTTGACCCACTTCCATCCTTCATATCAACTGCAGGCTGATTTTCATAGATCTTTCTGGCTTTTTGACGAGCATTCTGGAACCAGACAACAATAACACGAGGACTGAGACTTAGTATTTTGGATAAATGCTCAAGTTCATCGTCTTTAGGGTATGCATTCTGCTCAAAGTACTCCTGAAGGACCTTGATCTGGAAATCTGTGAATCGAGTACGATTAGCCCTTCTGCCACTAGAACCAGACTGAGGTGACTGTTCTGGTATCTGCTGTGGATCATCATACATTGAGGCCAAAGTATAGTGCAAACTGTTTGGTGTGGTCGAGGTGAGAACTGAGGAAGACATATTTGAGAAGGCATCTGAATCCATGCTATTGTTATTGGTACTGTTAATGCTTGAATTCAGGTCTGGAGTGGAAATGGCTAGTTTGGGTTCAGGAACTGGACTGGAAGAAGGCTGATTTTCAGTTTTAAATACAGGTTTGAGTTTCTCCTCTTTCACTTCTTTCACTTTTTCTTCTTTCTTCTCCACATGTTCTTGCTTGATTTCTGGCTCCTCTTTCTTTGTACTGGCTACCGACTCAGTTGATGCAGAAGGTTCTTGTACAACTGGAAGTCTTCCAGTCTTCTCATACTCTTCAAGGTCTAGAGTGGTTGCAGGGGGAACACTAAAATTGTATGGAGAATCCTTATTCCGTTGTCTTTCTTTGAACAGAGTGTTGCGGAACCAATGCTTAATGACTTTGGTTGGCAGACCTGACTGTTCTGACATAACATTGACTTGTTCCTCACTTGGAGAATTATTAATGTCAAAGTGGGCTCTAAGAATCTTCAGCTGCTCATCATTAATCCTTGTCCTAGCTCTCTTCTGGTTCTGAAGAGCATTCTGTTGGAGCTGTTTTTGTGCAGCAGAAAGAGTCTGATTATCCATTACAGGTAGTGGGGACATCATATTGGGATCAAGTCCCTGTGGCATGAACATGGGCATCAGAGAAGACTGTATGTTCATTGCCATGTTCATGTTCACTGGAAGAGGCACTGGCATCATTCCAAACATATTCATTAGCTGAGACATGTCCATCTGAGGCTGAGGAGGTGGAGGAGGAGGTGGCATTTCCTGTTTCACTACTTCCTCACTTGCTGTATTGGCTGGAGTTGAAGGATTAGCAGTTGGTACTGATATCAAAGTTTCAACATCCTTTGGCTGCTTTTTCTCATAGTCATTCCTGAACTGCTCACCAAAGTCTTCAACAACATCAACTGGAATCATCTCCTTATGAACCTCCTCCTGGTGAGACTTCAGCACCCATACACTTGAAAACTCCTTCCCACAAGTGATACATATGCATTTGTTCATCTCCGGAAGATCACTGCCACTGTCTCCTTCTTTTTTCATCTTGACAAAATCCTTGCTCCTGTCTTTATCCTCTTCAGTGCTCTTCTCATCTTTTTCAGTCCCACAGTCTTTGTCCTCTACTTCATTCCTCACTTGGTTTGGCTGGTTGAACTCATTGAACTGCATTACACACTCAAATCCAATGTTTTCCAACAAGTTCTTTTGTACCTGAGGTTTAAAGCGGCAAGGAATTATCCTGGAGGTGCGAACCTGAGATTGATGAGGTGAGGTGAGGCAGGAGGCAGCAGTAGCAGAGGATACTGTTGAACTATTAAGTATAGTATCACTTCCTGAGGTGCACATATTGCAGAACAGCTGATGTTGGATGAAGGATTCTTGGTTGGCAAATACAGCACTACAGCGGTGGCAGACATGCAGATTCCCTGAAAGTGTGGTCTGGGCTTTGTTGGCATGGCCTTGTGACGAGGACAGGGACAATGGCATCATCATAAACTCAATTATATCAGACTGTTTTGAGACTGCAACAGCCTCACTGACTGACATCTGGGAGGATGTTGATGGTGCTTTTGAGTAAATCGATGTCTGGGCTGTGCTTTGAGAACCCAAGGAACTGGATGTAATGACAGCCCCAGCAAGAGACACAGGGGCCAGACCTGGGGGTAGAGCTGATAGATAGGGAGGCAGGCCATGGATCCCAGATAGCCCCTGGAATAGCAGGGATGGCTGTGTAATGGAAATACTTGATTGCTTCTGGAGAATGTCTGCCAGAAGTTTTTGCTGTTGTTGTTGGGCAGTCTTCTGTGGGTCTGAAGGCTCCTCAATCAGGGGTTTAGTTATATCTACCTCCCCACTCATGACAAGCTCATGAAGCTTGCTGGTTCGTGTCTGATGAGCAACAGAACGGATGTGGATATCAAGAGTAGATCCTTGGCTATAAGCTACCTTACAGATGTTACATTTGTAGGGGCGCATGCTTTCATCTTCATATTCACGAACAACTTTTTTGGCAGGTTTGTCTGCATGTGTTGAGGCAGTTGCAGAGGTTGAGGTACTAGTAGGTGCTGGGGTCACTGGAGGAACACTTGTTGAGGAAGGCTGACTTGATTGAACTGGTGTTAATGGGGGTGTGGTACTGACTGGGAGCGTCCCCTGCTGTGTAGCCTGTTTCACTTTGTGAAGATGAGACACAGAATTGTAGTGAACAAGAAGAATATTCTTCTGAGTAAAGGATTCTTTGCAGATGTCACACTTGAAGGGCCTATTTGGATCCAGATATTTTTCCATTGGGTAACTCAGTCTGTCTCCTTTCCTATGCATCAAAGTCTTGTTGTGTGCTGTCAGGTAGTGCTGCTTAGTGAATGCAACCTTGCACCTATGACACTTGTACTTCCTTGATGGATCTTCATAACTACCTTCTGCAATTGCAGGATTGTTAATATAATCCTCAAAGAACTGTTGTTCTTTGTAGCTTAAATCATTTGGATCTTCCTTTTCATCTGATTCTCCTTGATCTAAGCCTTCTGGAGATTTACTGTCCTCATGGCCATTTTCCTGAATACCAAAAGATGAAATTTTGTTGTCCAGAAAATCTGAAGTATCCATTTTCATGTCATCTTCATCTTCCTTCTTTGATTGCTTGACACTGATGTCTTTTCCAACCTTGGTCCCCTCCAATTCTTTTCCAGAATTTGACTGATTTGAGGAAGCTGAATCCCCAAGTTTTGACACTGATGTTTTCCCATTGTTTAGGAACAAGTCTAAACTAGAATTGCCTAGAATTGCAGCCACTGCAGCAGTGTTAGTACTGACTGTAGCATGATACTGTTCCAACTCCTGATCATTCAGGTCATGCAATGTTTCAACATGCTTCTTTAAAGCTGAAATTGAAGAGAATGTCCTTGTGCAAAATGTACATCTAAGTACCGACTTTATCAGGTGAAAATGGGTGTGAAGCTGAAGTTTGTCTGCACTCTTGAAAGCCAGCGTACACTGTGAGCATTTGAATTTGTATACACTTTGCTCTAATGTACTCATATTCTGCCGTTTGGCATGGATTTCACGGAAATGGATTTGCAATGCTTGAGCAGTTTTAAAATACTGATTACAACCCTTCTTCCAGCAGAGATAACCAGGACCCCTTGGGGTCTGCTTCAGCTCCAGATGGCCTAATTCATTCTGGTGAGCATACAGTGTGTCAATGTTACAGAAGGTCCTGGAACAGGTTTGGCATCTGAACTGATCCTCTGTTTCCTTATCACTGCCTAGTAAAGCTGTATCGATAGCTGTAATAAAAAGGAGAAAAAAGAGCTAAATTACAGAAAAGTAAATATTAACATAGAATGAAAGAGTAGATGGATATGGCTGCATGATAGTAATGACATTAATGGGGATGAACGTGTAATAAAGTTCCATTAAGACAAAAATGATTAATTTTTTGACATATCTTCTATATCAGCATCTTTAAAAAAATCACTGAGGATATTTCCTTTTCCTATGTTAATACTGGATACATTTCATGATGTGGTACAAAACATTTTAATGAGTGGTAAAGCCATGAGTTAATATTTTATTTTGGTGCCAAAGATGAAATATATTAGATATTTGCAGAAGAAAAGAAAATTTTATTTTTGTATATTAAGCTTGCTTTTAAATCAAAACACTGAAAGATAAATTCATCCTTCAGCACTCCACCACTGCCATCCTTTTTAAATGTTTACCTCAATTTTGATCACATTTATATTATTGACCATAAAATATCAGTGATTTGAGACAATTGTAGATTTGGGATAATTTTCTATGCTGCAATAAATAAAATTTTTGACATTCTGCAAACCTTTAATACCCTATCTCAATGCAAAACAAAGTCCATCTGAGCTATGTAGCACTGGAATTTTAACACTGTTGTCCAAGTTGTTCAAGGGACATAACTTCACACAAATAAACAAACTGGCCAAAAAATTATTCCATGTCTGAAATGCTAACACAGTTTCTATGCATAGTTCCTGCTCACAAAAGGATCATTTTTCTTGGGCAATTATAGCCTCTACAGCAAACAGTCACGTGTTGCAAGGCACAATGGGAAATCTTGTATTTTACATGTGAAAATATATTGATTAAAACTGTACGAAAATTATACCACCAATGTTTCAAATTTCAGACCTAACTATATAATAAATTTGTCTATGAAACATTCAGAATGTCATTTCTGAAACTTTCTAACGTAACTAAAGAAAAAGTGAAAATAAATACTTAAAAAATCCAAGTGGATTTTGTTGGAGAGTTGCTATTTATGATCATTTAAGACAATGCATTCTCTCTTCTATTCTCTTTCTCTATTAACTGGGTCTAATCACAAACTTTTTACTATTCATCCAAATTTATCCCCTTGTGAAGTGAATAAATTATATGGCATTATATAACAAGCTCTTTGATGTTATTTCAATCATTGATACTATTGTCTATTGTTAGATTGCCACAATTTCACAGTAAGTTTGGCTTTGAAATGAAACATAAAAAGGTGTCAAAATGTTGCCTGAAATCAGAAACCTTTTGAAGATGACAGCAATCTGAAAACTTCAGAAAAGAACACTCTCCAAAATATAATATCAATAAGCTCTCTGTGAAAAGGAAGGCCATATGGAAAATACAAGCACTTACCCTCTTCTGTGGCTAGCCTGTTGGCCTCTGCCTCAATAGCTTCTAGGTTGACTTCTTCCATTTCACCCTGAGACAAGCTGCTGGGAGTCATGATCTGATTTCCTACAGTGGGAGGCATTGTCCAGCTGCCTTCTACCATCAACATCAACCGTTGCAATGCTTCAGCTTTTACCTGGTGTACGGAAATGAGATGTCTTTCAAGTTTGAATTTTTCTTTAAATGCTTCCTGGCACAGTGGACATCCGACTTCCTGTAACTGCTGAGACAGAGGATGCTGGGATAGAATATGGGCCTGTATGTGCATCTCACTAACAGAGCTGAAGTTGCAGTATGGACATGGATGAAGTTGATCCTCAGCTTTGGAGTTACCTGAAATAAAGGAAAACTTATCCGTGAACATGGATCTATAACAAGGTAAAAAAAAAAAAAAAACGGCGAAAGATTTTGAATAGAATGCAAGAGTCACTCACTATTTAGCCAAGTAAAAACTTTTTTAAGGAAATCTATGCCACACTCACTTGGAAGGATTTTCCCAGCTGCTTATCATCTTCGCTAGCCAAGGTTCCGATATGATAACCCTATGTACACCTTGGCAGATCGAACAGATATATTGGTGTTTTATCCTACTGACATCTATTAGATTTATTGAGTTGCCTCCCTTAGTACGTAATGCCAACTAACCAACAGCATGTTGCATTGTACATCGGCCGAAGGATACTTTGGAAGTTTAACATTGAAATTATGACTATGTACCAGAGGTAAGCCATTACAGGTCTATTTGAGTGAAAGGTATTTGTGCAAACATGGACCTGCAGTGGAAAATTGCTCATTTATCAGTCCATTCAAGTCGTGTGCTACCCTTGTCTTGATCATGTAAGAGTAGTATTCAAATCTGAACAACTTAATTTTGATAGGATGCATTGGCTTGCTGCTGCATCCAATGAAATTCACAGTCCCGAAGCACCGAAAAATCTGCTTGATACGCCAAGGTGTAGATAGGGTTATTACATCTGAACCTTGGCTAGTGAAGATGGCTGCTTATGTATATGTACACAGTTGATAAGAGAGAAAAAATTCAGACCAAACTGTACACCAAGTCCTTTAAACTTGTTCATGAGTAATTTCTACGAGTCTCTGTGTTCCTCATGCCTCTTTATCAGACGTAATACATGCAATAATTTAACTTGTACATACAAGGTTTAACTGAGGCACAACTGAGGCACAATTACAACCAGAAGTGTTTCAGAATCACATGGACACTGCAGTCAATGTAATGGCAAAATCGTCACAAACAGGGGTCATAACTTGACGAACTGTGACAATCCAAGTTAACTTGCCACATTTGATTTAAATTCATGAAAGTTCTTCACAAGTTACTGAACAGAAATGAAACTGCAACTGAAGGGCCAAGTTCTAAATGAAACAGGGGCGATAACTTCATTGAATATTTCTTTTTAAATGGTCAAAACTTAATATGGGTTATTCTAATTTAAAACCACATTCCAAATTGGTTTGAATCCATTAAGTTCTTAAAAAGTTATTGAGACAAAACAAAATCTTGGCATAAATGAAAAGGAAATTTGAAATCAATCAGGGGCAGTAATTCATTAATTTTTTTCGGAAAATCATATAAATAAAACTTAAAATAGGTCTTCCCTATGATAAACTATATGCCAAAAAACTGGTTAGAATCCACACTCCTTCTAAGGTTAAATTTAGAGGAAATGAAATTGTGATGCAAATAATGGGAAAGTTCTAAGTCAACCATTTTGGTCTATGTCAAATTTCACTGGAAAATGACGATGACTGAACATGAGTGTAGATATTCTAAATGTAAATCCTATTATCAAATTTGATTCACATCCATTTTAACTTCTAAACATATACTGAGTGGAAACAAAATTTTGATGCTAATGAAGGGAAACTTCCATGCCAATAAGGGGTTATAGTTTGCCTAAATTCTGCTGAAAAGTGGTGAAAATTGAACTTGATCTAGATCTTCTCTATTAAAAGACTCACATGAAATTTTGTTTGAATCCTCAAGTCCTTAAAAGTTACAGAGCATATTCAAAATTTGTAGGACATGACATATGGCTGGATGGAAAGACCAGATATAGACAACACTATATGCCTCTACATAGATATGGCTGAAACATAAAGACAATATGGTTTTACACAGTAAAGGATGAATGAATAGTGGCACTAAGCATTATCCAGATTGAAGAATGTTGCTTAAAATTTATAGTTAATTCGTCTGAATGATTTTTCCGACAGAAACCATTTCAGGGATGCATTAATTCTAGAACTCATCCTGGTAATGAAAAACATCATAAAATTGCATGAATACTGAATGAAAACATTGCTCTCACTCAAGTAATCACTAAAAGATTAATAAATGTTATAGTAATAACAATAACAAAATCAAAGCATGGTAGCAAGCACCTGTCTGGTATGGCCTCTATGCCTTACGAAAATCCATGAACAACAACAGTGTTTAACAACAATAATAATAATGATTGCGATGATATCTTCAGCTTGAAATTTAATAAAATGCCAAGATTTTCCTAAACAAACTTTATGGAATTTTACAAGTTAAATAGTAAAAAATTGCAAAACAACACAATTGACAACTGGTGCTCATTTAAAGTGATGCTAAGTAAATTTACATACTTTCCTAATGAAACTCAGCCCAGGGCAATAATGAAAACTTTCTGCTTCAGATTCTCCAAGGAATTTCACATGATGATACCAGTTCAGCATGAAGATCAGCATGTATTTTACATTTTATAACACACACATCTCTACAATAACCATGACACATTATTACTGTATAATGAGAATTTGATCCCTAATTAGAGTTTTAGCTTGTAAATAAACATCATTACTTGTTCTCAGGAAATAATGTGTGCATGCTGAAAACCTTTTCCTATAGTGAATAAGCCAATTAATAAAACATGTATCTCCAGACCTCACCTGCAAGTTTTCATATTAAAAGATCTCTGGAGTAAAGTGATTTCATTATCATCAATTATAATCATAGTAATATGCAACTGATAAAAACAAGCTTACACTTAAAACATGGTCCATCTATCAAAGTGATAGACTGTATCTCAGGTTTCTCACAAAACAATTCTATTTGGGTGGTATGTACATGCTGGTAGCTCAGTCTGTTCTGCAGCCATTACCACACTGTCTAATTACTTAAGGTGTAATCTATTTCAAATTAATTATCAACCAACCTACTTACATGAAGAACAAGAGGCTGGCTGGAATAGAGGAGGCAGTGCATTCCATGGCCTGGAATGGAATCTGGAATAGTAGTATTACCTCCATTTCCTGCATCAGCTTCATTAAGCTAGTCAAACCTAAACAACTTGCTTTTTTGCCAGATACTTCTAGTGTTGTACATCTCTCCCTGGTAGGTGGAGTTATGCCAAATCACCATTATCTCCAGTCATAGGCATCAATTAATAGAAGGAAAGGGTAATTATCTTTGGCTATTATGAGGAATAATTTCTTTATTTCAGTTTTATTAGCTCATTTCTGTATAATTATCTTTCAAAATATGCCTACTTCCCACTGCTGAAGGACCAAGTCTCAACAGTCTTACTGATTAGAGATCTAGATTCCTCAAATTTGTGTGCAGGAGCTGAATTGGCAATGAATGCTACAAGTAATTAACTTTGTAAATTCAAGTGGAATTTTCCCTTATTACCTCATGTAGATAATTGTTTACTTCTGAATGCTAAGTGGTTTTGCTTATACATAGCAAAAAAATCTTAAATAAACCTCTTAGCAGAACAATTATAGAACAATAATTATTCTGATGAATTTTCAATCTTTTATAATGACCATTAGTGCCAAAATATTATGTTTAATCAGCCAAGTGAAATTACTGATCTTAGCAATATGGTATTTACATTTTCATTTACTTTTCATTTCTTTATTTTTCATCGAGAAACTGAGGTGAAATCTTGGAAGATCAACATAGTCCCAACCTCCCTGAAATTTGATCTTTCTTACACCCATGCTCATTTAAACATTGTCGTATCTACAATATTCAATGGGACTGACACTCTACAATCCAAGAATCTGAGATAAGATCATTTCTTCTCTTTAACTGGTGAGTATTCAAACATCTCTGATTTGTTGTTGTTGTTATAGGGTTTAACGCCATTTTTCAGCACAAGATAGGCTATATATGGCGGCCAGTATTAATGGTGGAGGAAGAACCCTGGAAAATCCCGGGAAGAACCACTGACCCACGAGAAGCTACTGGCGGGCTTTCTCACGTACCCACGTTAGCCGAGCCTGGACTCGAACTCACGCAGACAGAGGTGAGATGGCAGTGATCCGTAACGATCAGCGCTTTAGACCACTCGGCCACTCGGGGCCCCCAAACATCTCTGACATTCTTGAACCATGGAAAAATTTTCAAATTGGTTGCTATGGCAGCCATATTGGATGTCAGATTGGCAACAATTTCATTCATTACCAACCAGGTATCTTTAAAAGTCTTTTGCTGAAAACCTCATGTCAAAATTGCCATCCATTCAGGAGAAGTAGCAGTAACATGTTTTATAAGTTGGTTGACATGACTGACATCAGAACAGCTTACCTTTCATTTAGGTCCAGCAGACACCATCTGAAGTCTTCTGGTAAAAAAAATGACTCCATTTAGTAACAACAACACATTTTAATTTTCAAGCTGGCTGCAATGGTGGCCATACTGGATGTCAGACTGGCATCATATTCATTTCAGATAAAACAGATATCATAAGGAATATTCGGTAAAAAGCCCAAGTCGATATGACCATCCATCAAGGAGTAGTCATAACAAGATTTTCATGATTTCTACTGTGTCAGCTATATCAGACATCAGATTGGGACATTTTCATTTATGACCAGAGACATTATAACAAGTTTTTAATGAAAACTCCATGTGATATGACCATCCATTTAAGAGTAGCATTAACAAGATTTTCAAGATGTTCAATGTGATGACCATACTGGATGTCACAGGCATCATTTTCATTTAGGACCAACTTGACCATGGGAAGAGTGTGTGTGTGTGTGTGTGTGTAAAGCTTCATGGCAATGGAAGAATATCCCAAAGAAATCGAATCAGGTTATTAAATGGATAAAATCGAAGTCTTAATCATTACTAGAAGGCCCATTTACCTCATCCAGCTACTTTCTGTATATAAATATATTTTGGTATGTTTTATGCACTAGCTTCATTCTGACTAATGAAAACTTTGATAGTACATGCAGTTTCATCTGCTAAGTGTGTATACAATTCACACATACGGCTAACTAGTCTGGGTCTGTAGTTTCTATGTATATCAATGTATGTGTTTAAACATATATACATGTATATATATATATATATATATATATATATATATATATATATATATATATATACATACATACAGTCACAAAAGAAATTTGCAAACATATATACAAAATCTGTTAACTGTGCTACATTTCACTGACTGTCCAATCCAATATACCTATCTGAACTCACCCTTGTGTACATCCCATCCAGAAACTCCTCTCCCAACACTTCCATTCTCACTGTACCCACATTTAAAACAAAGTCATAAGAGCAATGTTTTTGTGCGCATCAGGACTCAGCCACATGGAATAAATTGCCTTTAGAACTTGGATACAATGACACTGATCTCATTCAAGAGTGCTCTTAAAACTCAACTACTTCAACTACAAAAATGGACTAAACGACTTGATGTTTATTTCTTTAATTATTGTCTATCTGTTTTGGTTTTGTAATTTCATTAGTTCTTTGTTTTTGCAATTTTGTCTTTGTCTGCATGTGTTATCTAATATTATAAAGCATTCGGAGCTTCCAAAGATTAGGTTCTGCACCAAGTTTACGTTATTATTATTATTATAAGTTATTATGTCCACACATATGTGTAAGATGGTTTGTGTTTAACTGCACTCTGTACATGTATGTTAGTGGGCTTCTTTATTATTATCCTTAAAATGGTATAGAAGGAGTGAAGCAAATCTTGATGGATGGACATGGACAATAGGCCATCCCATAAATTCTTTGGTCTATGATCAGTAGATTGTAATGTCCTTTTTGCAAGAAGAATTACCACAAGTTGTGCCACATTATGTAACACTGTGACTACTTACATAACACATTACCAATGTTAACAGTCATCCCAATGACTCTAGGTTACAAAGGAATAAGCTGATAAGGTTGACTGATATATCAGAAAGGTATTACATGCTCTACTTCATAATAACAAGGGAATTCCCAAGTCAAGACTATGAAAGTGAAAGCAACCCCCTCCCCCCTAAGAAAAAATGGAAAATCTACCTAATGCTTATTAAGGATTTTTTTAAAACTGTATACAAAGATACATTCTCACATTCCTACGCATATGATTTTATTTTCCAGTACAGAACACTGAAGCAGGATAGCTCTATTCTGCCTCATACATAACCTTTATCCTGAATCGTGGACTATTCTAAACGTCTACTGTGATCATAGTTTACGAACTGAAGCAAAAACATCCCAATTTCAGTCAAATAACATTTTTTCACAATAATCAACATACACATTAAATGAAACACATTTATGTACTAAAATGAGCAGTGGCTGAATTGCTCCACAATCAGGCCGTTCTACATTCATCGGATTAGCTAAGTGTACAATTTCTGTAATCCCCCAAAAGCCGTTCTATTAAAATATTCATGTTCTTATTATTATTTGTGAAGAGTAAATTGATTCTGTATCAGAGCTGAATTGAAGATTATTTCATTATTTTTATCTGTAACAAAGAATATGGATGAAAGCAAACTACTTTTTTTCAGACCTGTTCACATCTATATCATTTGCACATGCTATCTGCAGGACACAATTCAGATGCTGTGTAATACCATTAACATTTCAACCACTGTACTTTGAAAGCTATAATGTGTTTAAATATAATTTAAAATCTACACTTCATTTTTCGGTTTAAACCTAATTTTTATGCTCCGTCTATGAGTAAGGAAACTTTCAATGGGTGTGCTGCTGTAAGAAAGTTAAGTTGGCATGCACTATTTTTAGTCTGGCACTCATTTTTTGTTCAGAATTACGAGAATAAGAATACATCATTATGCTTCAGTGCACGACAGGAAACTTCCACCCTGGGAACAAAATTATGCGTCAGACACTCTGTACTGCCTCATGAATTACGCAAAATTCTGACCACTAGATGAATTTTCTTATCCCACTCTGATGCATATGATAGGTTCTATCAGTGTAACTTCTCTTCAAGGGACATACAGGGATAGGAACAATTTTAACTGTATGAAGTGACTTCTTATGTGAGGTAGAGGACCAAAGTGGAACCAAATGAACAAATGAGATGGAATGCATAACATTACTGGATAGGAAAGTGATTTATAGATGGTATGTTATGTATTTGGAGGGATTAGACTTTATTTTAGAAAATCTCTGGGAACTAACAGAAGGAGTACATGTATATCATTATGAATGTACTAATGGGGAATTACTGTACTAATAATGAGGAATAGCTGGTTCTGTTCACAACAACTCTGATTCATATTTTGTACCTTTTGATGACAGTAATATATTTCTGATAAATAGGTCAGACATTATCTTATAGCCAAAGGCAAAACTGAAGGAGAAAAATATATTACAATTAAGAATGTGGACTTTTTGAGCTTTTTATTATGATGACATTAAAAGTACTAAAGAAAATATGTTTATTATAGGAGGAATAACGATCACCAATTTCTTCTAACATTTGAAAAAGTATGCTCACTTTTATTATAATTATGTGATGGTTGAAAAGGAAGAAATAACTTGGTCTTATCTAACTCTACAAGAGGAAAACAGTGATATGCATATGGAGTGTTTATTAATAAGAAATCTTTCTTCAACTACTTGAGGGTCTTTCAATGTTTTGAAATGATACACTAATGAGGGGTGCTGTCATGGGTAATGCTAATGAAGAGGCCCCTTTAGGGGACTGTGCAGGTTGCTTGGTATGATTTTAAAACAGAGGTATGAAGTTTCATACCCTAGAGTGTTCATTTCCCTTTAGCAAGGGTCACGAAAGTTAACATTATCTACACTTGATGGGAAAAAGTTGTTCAGGGGAGATATCATTCAATCACAAATGATTCATGTGCCAAGCTGTTTACACAAGGCAAGGCTGGGAAATTAATTAGAATTAAGGATTGGCCTGCTTCAACTCTCTACAAAAAAGATAACATTTTTCTGTGTGAGGAAAATGAGCCATTAAGAAAAAAGTGAACCAGGTTAGATACCTCTGGGGAGTGAGAGAGATATTAGATTTATATGTTAACATCAACTATAATGAGATTTCCACCAGACCATCATATTAAAGGATTCTTGTTTTCTTGTCAAATGAATTAAAAATTTGACATTTTTGGGGGATTCCAGCACCATATCTTTCCTCCAGTCTTTTATAACTTATACTTGATAAGAACAGCCTTACTAAAATTTCATGGACCAAGTTTATTTTTACCTCATTAATTAAACACTGATCTGGCCTTCTACTTCCAAAGAAAGAAGTTATGTACCAGCATTTACTGTCACCTCATCACAATAATGGTTACATGGTGCAAGCTAAAAGTAAAGCTCAAAAAAATGTAAAAATTATTGACCTTTTCACATTTCTTTAAATGTCTGATACAGCTGCTTTGATTTTTTGGCCAATAATTTCATATGATACTTTATGCGAATTTAACAGAGCAGCATGAACTTAACCAAGAGACACAAGATTTCATGTTTTCCTCTTTCTCTTGCTAAAGGATAGATCAGCTTTAGATCAGAACTGTGTATATATATATATATATATATATATATATATACTTTATTCATGTCTTCTGTTGTTGGATTGGTACCAAAATGTTAGAAGACCTCCCTAACTGTACATTACAAGCATTATCAATCTAGGGTATACAAGAAAAACCATCACTTTACTTTCAAAGTAGGGACACACTTTAATAACTCAAAATTTGTTTCTGATCACAATCAAATTCTGATAACTATTTACAACAAAAGAACAGTGGTCCCTCACTATAAACCCCCTAAAGCTGTCAAAATTTTATGCATCAATCCTTATGATCAGTTACCCAGGTCTCACAACACTGTGGTTCACATCATTAAATATCTCATTATGCTGTAGTTTACACCATTAATCTCACTATACTGTGGTTTAGACCATTAATTTCACTATATAGTGATTTACACCATTAATCTCACTATATAGTAGTTTACACCACTAATCTCACTATACTGTGGTTTACACCATTAATCTCACTATACTTTGGTTTACACCACTGATCTCACTATACTGTGGTTTACACCATAAATCTTGCTATACTGTAGTTTACACCATTAATCTCTCACTATATCATGGCTTACATCATTAAATAACTATTTTGGTGTCTGTTCACTACGACAAATCCTTGGAACATTGCTCCGTTTTTAAGGTAGCCTAACTTATAATACAAACATTTCTAGCTTTAATGAACTACCTTATAAAGTGCAAGCAATCACTGTACTCTTAATAGCATTGATGGAGGCATTAACAAATCTTTAAGGCTGAGGAAACAAGAGGACCTTGAAGAAAAACATTCATCCTCATGGATTTATGCACACTGTCGTAGCATGTGGTGATTTCTGGGAAGTAAGAAATGAACTTTAGAAAAGCAAAACAAGTGTGCAACCACTAAACTATTTATGCTGCACAATATCTTGCAGTTGCTATGCAACATCTTTCTGCGTGGTACTTACGGATACAGCAACACATACATAAAGGTCATTCTGTGTGCTGTGGCATTTGGAGTCAAGTGTCATGCTTAGGACATGTACCCTGGTACCAGACATGGACTGGTTCTATGGTAGGACTGAACCCATATCCTTTCATTTGCAAGCCAAGCACACTAACCAACCAATACAGCTCCTGCCCCATATCTCTAGGAGTTAATTACATACCAGTGTTTCCTGGATTCTCTGAGGTCTGATCTGTAGTATTCTTGATGGTGTTGTTATTATTGTTGACAATGGTCCCAGACTGCTGAGATATGGTCCTTGCTTCTTCTCCTTTTGCACCTTTAGCATCCTGGTCTACCTGTGCCACACTTGAATCATCTTCGCAGTCCCCATCTGAAATGAAGATGGAAATGTACAAGACATTTTTTTTATTTCAAGAACTTGTATCCATGACTGCTTTAATCAATGTTATAGAAATAAGACTTATTTTCTTCAGAAGATCTGTAGATAAAACTGCTATATTTGATAAAAAGTGCACAACTTGTTTTCTTTTTCTAAAATCGGCAAGAAATAAATTGGTTCCTGTGATCAAAACACAGTAGAGGAATAAACCAAAGGAAACAATTCTGAGTCACAAATATTTCTATCTTAAAAAATCCCCAAAAGTCAGCTTGTTCTGTGACAAAAATTTTTTTGCATGACTTTTCCATTATGAATTTTGAATGAATGCTTCAACAAACAGTTGAATTTCTTATCATTTTTTTCACCAACTGTGGTTTTTAAGAAAAAAATCTCTCAGAGGCATATAAGCTTACCTGATTTACAAAAGCTTTTAATACAACTATTTTCTATCGGAAATAATGTCAGATCAGTGTTTCCCCATTGTGTGCAAATTTGAGTAAAACATCCCCGTGTAGTCCAAAGTGGGGGTAAGATAGTGAAAAAAAAAACAACCTTGGAGTCAGTACGGGGATCAAATTAAAAATTTAGGGGTCTGATGCACAAATGAGTGTAAAGGGAAATTTAAAGATGCCTCACAACTTGAACTAAAGCTAGTGGCATTTTATCTTCATCCATTAATAGATATATTTGTCAATAAATTACTAATTACTCTTCAAATAATTATGATAATTTTGTATGCTTCTTTCATCACTTTATATAAAGGGAAAAAAAAAGAAAAACATCTGATGCTTTATGCATGCTATTTTGATAAAAGCATAAAACTGATTTTTCATACAATTTATCAATAGTTTACTTTCAGGCTTTTCTTTTTATACCTGAAAGACATTGATGGAACTGAACTTCTATATCATAAAATTTTTTCATCTACTTAATGTATAATTATGTGATTTTAGCAACTTTGTTAAAACCTCCCATTCCAACCACCTCCAAATAAAGACCAACCACTCCCTTAAAAACAACCATGAAAAAGTTCAAACATGCCCAATGAAGTCTGTCCACCTCTGATTAGTCTCTTTTATCATATAAAACAGGAAACAGCCTCTTATCAGTCATAATAGATGTTATAAATGCATTTCCATGGATTCTAACAGATGTCTCATTAAGACATATAGTTCATGAAACATTCCTTACCCCCCCCCATAAAATGGAAGGGGAATGTCAGAAAGATAAGAGCAAAGATTGATGGTAACTGAGAAAGAGCTGGAGAAAGCATAATCATAATAAAGCTTCCCAGATCATAACCATCAATATATTTTTTTCATAATACATTACTGGTTAGATAACGCACTTCCCACTTGATAATCAAAACCAGAAGTATATCCTCTCCATTGCACCCTCCCCTGTCTTTTTAGCTGTCAGTCAACTCTGCACCAGCCTAATGAAGTCATGGCCCCCTATAACCCAACGGCTAAAAAACAATATTCCTCTACTTGGAAGACTATTAGTTCCTGACTGGCATTGTTTACAGTTCATGGGCTGCTATCAAAATGTATTTAAGAGGGGTCCTCCCCCTACACAGCATCCAAGTGGTGATAAACAGGCTTCTGGAATCATAGGGAGGTGCTCCCATAGTTGATAGTAATGCATTTGCCACTGATTACAGCTGATTAAGAGTAAGTGTTAAAAGGTTCTCAAGTCAGGACAAGTTTGGAAGAGATAGTACACAAATTTTGTACAAGAAAAAAAAAAGGGGGGGGTATATTATGCTTATATTCTGAAACCTAAGTTGAATTTGGAGTATTTTCTTTCTTTTTTTTAAACATTATTGTAAATTTCATTATTTAAAACTGGGTGTTTGTGTTGATGCCAGTCTTTCAATGCACTGGTAAAACAAATTTGTAACTGGCACAGCACAATGTTAATTTATATGAAAAAGATGTATCTAAATCACTTGCTCTTATTATTTTGTATATAACAGTCTGTCAAAGGGACTGAGGCTCTACTGGCTGAAAGATCAGATCACTTCTTTTTCATGTGCTAAATATTTAAATCTTTTGAAATATTCTTCAGAGATAAAAAAAAATTTATAAGATGGCTGCCACGGTGGCCATATTGTAAATAAGCTCAGCACCATTTCAATTTAGGACCAAAGAAATCTTCTGGTGAAAACCTATATCAACATGACATACTGTTCAGGAGGAGTAGCAGTAAGACTTTCAAGATGGCTACCATTGTGACCATAATTGACCTTATAGTGGCACTATTTTCATTTTGGAGCAACGAGACATTGGAAGAAGTCTTTCAGTGGCAACCTCATGCTGATGAAACCTTACATCCAGGAGGAGTAGCACTAAGGTTTTCAAGCTGGCCACATCGGTGGTCATAATGTATGTCTGAATGACACCATTTTCATTCAGGATCAATCAGACACCATAAGAAGTCTTCTGGTGAAAAGCTGATGTTGCTATGACTTTCTGTTCAGAAGTACCCTAGTAGCATTATTATGGTTTTTAAGATGGCTATCATGGTGGCCTTGATGCATGTCAGACTTGCACTGTTTTCATTAAGACCTAACTAGACATCATGAGAAGACTTGATGACATGACCATCTTGATGACATGATGACCCCTTGATGACATGACCATCTATTCTGGAGGAGTTGCAAAAAGACTTTCAATCTGGCTGCGGTGGCAGCCATATTTGTTGTCCAAGTGGCAACATTTTCATTTAGGACTACACTTTGGAATTAATGTTTGTGTGTAAAGATGCAAGTCACGTCAGTCTTACAAGCAGTTTAGGAGTAGCAATGACCATCTATTTGTGAGAAATAGCAGTAACACAATTTTCATGCTGTATACCTAACAAAAGTTACTTATTACAGAAATGCTACCTTGAATTTCTAGGGATGATCTACAGATATATGCACCAAATTGAATTTTCATAATACATATTATACAACGTGCATTTCATTTTTGGGTTTGGTGAGATCAAATTAATTATAGGCTAAATATTACATTAACCAGTCTTTACTTAATCCAGTCAGTTATGCAGCTGATACAAGTATGTGGAGTAATATCTTGGAATGTGTTGTTAACATTTAGCCAGTAATCATTTTGTTTATTATTAATCCCAGTTCCATGGAAATAAAAATGATTATGTAAAAATAAAATTATCTTGCTGTTATTGCTAGCAAATTTAAGATTATTGGACAATATAACAGCATGCAAGTTTCATGTTAAAGTATTCAACAAATTTCAAGGTTTATATTTTTGAATTTTACAGAAAGGTGAGAAAAGTGTCTTACCATTAAGTGCACAGATATTTGAAAACATGTATAGATGTAAGAACCTGATACATTGATAACGTCTGTAGAGTGTTGTTTTACCACTCAGCAATGCATTCTTTAGGTTATTTAAAGTTGCAAGTGGTAATATTATTATTGTTATTATTATTATCATTATTATTGAGAATTCCAGTATTTGTCATAATATTGCGTGTGTATGTGAATAATACAAGTTACTATTATTATACATGTTGATGTCTGTTTTTACTACTTCTTTTCTTCTTCTTATTATTTTCATCACTAATGACCATGTCCAAGGCTGTATCAAGGCAGTGGGAAACAAAGATATAGGTGATGTTGGCAGCGATAAATGATATGAGAAAAATTAAAAGAATCTGCACATCACAGAATGCTTCATCTAAAAAAAACACAAAACAGAAATCAGCTGCAGAGAATCATCTTGAGCTACTTTTAACACAAGGATGATTTCAGTACAAGTGTCATAGCATCATTATCATCAAGGACCAACTAGACCTTGCAATGAATGTGTCTAAAAATTCATGGCAATCCTCCAATAGTTTAGGGTGCAAACCAATAACCAACTTGTGCTAACAGACTGACAACAGGCCATCCCATATACTTCTCTGGCCTGTGACCAATAGAGTGACCATAAGCTGCAAAATCATACAACAGTTCCAATTTCAATCCAGGTCATGACAAACACTCAGCTTATAAAATGGCAAAATAAAGTGTCACCATGACTCCTGCCTCCAGTGATTGTCAGGTGGGAGCATCTGTCCTATTCTACATCCCCTAGCCTCCTGGGGACTTTTGAAAGCAAACTACTTCAAATGAAAGGGAGAAAATTGCCAAGTAACATGCCTAATATATCTAAAACAAAACCAAAATTTTCAAATAAAATTAGGCAGAAATCAACCTCTTTGAAACTTGTATTTTTAAGCAAAGAAACCGGTTTTCATTGGCAAATGCTAGCTGGACATTGAGTCTGTGCATATCTACCAGAAATGTAACTCTGAAATCTGGTCTGGAGATCATAAAACTCAGACACATAGCTTACATATATATATATATATATATATATATATATATATATATATATATATATATATATGTAGATATATATATATTTCTCTATTAGCCATCAAAAGTATTGTTTCTGAAGAAAAGTGATTTTTGATACACTGACACAAAATCTGAAGTTCAACAGCTTCATCATCTGCAGGCCTGTTGTTCAAATTGTCAACCAAACCAATTATTCTGTGGAAAGCTAACCTGCTTGATAAACCCACCTGTTTATGATATAAACCCCTATACTATAACCTAAATGTAAATAATAAAGTAAAACTTCTCTTGAAAAATACCGCTATGGAACAACTTGTGTTGAGAGACCATATTCTCAATGCACATACTTAATGATTACATCGCATTATGACCAGTCAGGACAGGCTATTAGTCTTTAGAGACCATAATTTTTTTTAACAGAATAGGTAATATTTCATAAAAGATTCAATGGTATAACCTCACTGTAGTATGATGTAACTCCACTGATATAACCCACTCCACTGTATGATGATAAACCCCACTGTTGTAGGATGTATATAATTGTAACCCCAATGCACTATGAAGTAACCCCACTGTAGGATAATGCAACCCAACTGTACATGATATAACCCAATGATGATACAACCAGACTATTCTATGATGTAACCCCACTGATATAACCCACTCCACTGTATGATGATAAAAACCCCACTACTGTATGATGTAAGTAATTGTAGCCCCAATGTACTATGATGCAACCCCCTTGATAAAACCCACTCCACTGTATGATGATGATGTAACCCCACTACTGTATGATATAAGTAATTTTAACCCCACTGTCATACAACACAACTGTTCTATAATGTAACCCAATTAGATATGATTTAACTACAATGTACAGTACATAACCTTCAAAATGTACACTGACCATGATGCAACAACCAAAATGTGACACTGGTCCAAGTTACTGTATGATAAATTAAATCCTGCTGGATAGTGACTCGAAGCAGTTAACATCTCGTCAGATAAAATTCAACGAACTGCATCACAAGCGAAAGACATCACCTTCCCAAAATGAGGTGTCCTCTCTTACAAGGAACCTCACAGGTTACATGTGTTACGTGTGCAAGTAACCACTGTTATTAGTTGAGTATAAAATTAAAGAAAACATTTTCCCAACTTGTCATTGACACCGGTACAACAATCATTAATCTCTGATAGTTAATTTCTATCACCACCTCTGCTTACAAAAATAAAATTTCATATTTATAGATGCGTACAAATGAATTCTCACATATTGTCCGTCCAAAGGCTGCACATAAAATATGGTTGATATAGATAACTTCTAGTTAAGTTACAAAATTTAAAACAGTATGGATGGAATGCTAGATGCATGAAGAATATTGGTGCATTAGGAGTCCAAATGGCTTTGTTGAGCAGGACCTGAATTATTATTACTGAAAAAAGTGGAAGGGTATGGTTGTTTTGCGTTGCCTTCCACAGCAGTTAACTTTGAATAACATAAAAAAGTCTACACCTTTCCAAACAATACATCCAAACAACTGTAAAATGTAACTACTGTTATCAATGAACAAAATATCCTTCACCAACCTAATTAAAAATCTTTGGAGTAATTGTTAGTAGATATTGACCAGAACTCTACAATTTAGATTGTTATACAAACAATACAAATGACCCAGATCAATCAAACTGCTGCATGTAAATATTAGTGACCGTCACAAAACTATATTGCTCCCACATATACAGTTGTGAAATTTGAAAAACACATCTACACCAATAGTGTTTGTCCTTGTCCTAGGATTTCTGACACAATTTACCTGACCATGCTTGTAGACTTGTTCCTCCATGTCTCTTGAAGAAATCAATACACAGTTCAGTAGGCATTTATATATATATTGTTTATAATTTTGTTAAAACAAACTAGTAAATACAATAAAATTTACAACTCTCTGATCGACACAAAAGCTTTACTGGTTTTAAATCAATGGAAACAACTATGAAAAATCATTCTTCAGAGAAACAAACTTTCTACTTAGCTGTTTACGTGCACATGTTCTACTGTCAGCTATGTAATGACAACTTTGCTAAATTGCATTACTTACAAATTTACTTACCCTGACTCCTAATTGCTTCAAGCCTTTGTTCATTCAATTCTGGCAATCCCTGATCAATCAACGTCCACAAGAACCAATTATTTCCTTTTCACCATAATGAGCTGACTTCCTATGCACTTATTAAACCCCAGTCACCAGTTTTAATATAAATTCCTGCAGCCTTTAATTACTCCCTTTATCACAAGGTTCTAATTATTTGGGCGCCATTAAGCTGACTACCATTTCCTGCTGATCATTAAGCTAATTACATTTCCTTAATGGGGGATGTCTTTTGAACAAAGCATCATGCTCAGACCCAAGTTTTTACCATTCACAACCCATACCCTTGACTAACACAATAATTATCAACTATCCCAAGTAATGCCTGATTATGCTGGATAGCAATGTATGCAGTACCCCAGGCTGTTTTGGCTTCTACATTGTCTCCATTAATATAATAGGTAAATATATATGATTATTAAGATATATAACTTAGCCGTCATTAAAAAAGAAAGAGAGCAAAACAGTTTATTCAGATATCAAATTCTGAACCAGTCTGCCTAATGGAAGCAGCACCTATTAGTGTTCCATATTAGCAGCATTTGCAACTGGTTTGATCATGCAGTAAAACCTTTCATGAATGATCACCAGTTCTGCCAAATAAAAGTATCTCAAGAGAGGTGGTCTCTCATTACAGGTCACAATACTATATGATCAACGATCTGTTTTGAGAACCAGGTCTCTCAAGACAGGTGGTCACACAGCAGTGGTCTCTCAAAACAGGTTTCACTGTGTTTCTGACACAAAATGTGAACAAAATAATGAATAAAAGTAATTTTTTGATTTATTTTTGGTAGTGTCCCAGCTAATTTGATTTAAACAACTGCATGGATTTTTAAGGTTAGAATACTTTCTCAGATAAACTCTCTTGAATATATAAAATAAAAATGCTTCAAAGTTGCTTGGAATTCTTGATATGCAACATAATTAGATTTCCACAAGGTTAACATTCATAAATTTTTTGGGGTTTATTTTGGTGGGGCTTAATGCCATTTTTGAGCAGATGATAGGGCTTATATATGACAGGCATGTATAAGCCCTATCACATGACAGGAAGGACCCTGGAAGAACCAGTGACCCATGGGAAGGTGGTACTGGTAAGGTTACTTACACATCCATGTTGGTCAAGCTGAGACCTGAACTCGTGCAGACAGGGGTGAGATGTGTGAGTTATTGTAAAGGCAAGCTCCTGAGACCACTTGGCCACCCGGGGCCCAACATAAATTTGTATAAATATGATACTGGATAAAAGTACTAATTTATTTCATAAAACTGTGTTGTTTTTGTATTATGTTTTTGAATTAATAATTTAATTACTGGCTGGCATTTATTATACGATAATTGTTCTGTTGTATAATTATTGAAAAATATCAGAATTTTGTCCATATTAAAACAGGATACTTTTTTTTTCCCATATAGCCACAGAAAGAATTCATGTTCTAACATTGTTTCTATCAGCGATCTGTTTCCAATGTCATTTTAAAAATGTCCGTACATTAATTCCCAAGCATTAAATTAATTGAATGAATCATAATGCTTTGTGTCGTTTATGTGTAATGCTTGCATTTGGTCATTTATGTTGAACAGATGTGGATGGCAATAAAATGAATTGACTGATACTCATTCTAAAGAGAATTTTGATTAATTTATGAAAAGATCATTTCTTCTTTTTTAAAGCTGAGTGTTGAACAGTCTGTCCAGTGATACCTATTTCCTACAATTTTCTTTATTCAGAGATTAAAAAAAAGGAAAACAATGGCCACTTTTGTTTATGTTTTAAAATCACAGTCGGTGACCATCTACTGCTGAAAATCATTTTCTTTCATTTCAACTGACTGCTGGCCTATGTAGGCATGTGAAAAAAAGCTTGCTAGTTGCTTCCCGTGAGTCTGCGGTTCTGCTCGGGGTTTTCAAGGGTTCTTTCTCCACTGCTTATAATGGATGCCATGTACAGGCTATCGTGTACTTAAAACGACTTTAACACTCCCACCCCCACCACCCATTTCACTGCAATAAATACACCTTTACATCAGTAGCTAGTTGGCTCATTCTGAATGACACACATTACAACAAACCTAGCCTTAGCCAAGGAAGGTTATGCAGGTGATAATTTGGAAACATCTAACTCTTTATTATTTGTAATTCACTACAGAAAAACTGACATTTAATCTGCACTGTTCTACAAAAAGATCACTTGTTTCATTTCGAAAATGAAATTCCATTGCCTTTTTTTAATAAGAAGGATTATAAAATTGCATTATCGAGGCCACAGTGGTTGAACTTGAAAAATATGCAAAGAGCCCCACCCCCCGGAAGTTTTGCAATGGTTTTAAAATTATAGTAGGCAGGTTTACCATGGGGAAAAAAGTGCTAGGGTCGGCAATGAGAAACAGGGACAGTCATCTGACAGGAAACACATTTTGTGCATGTGCCTAACATGAATGTCATTCCACTGTGTATGAAATAAATGCAAACCAATGACCAATTAGTGTAATGGAGGATGGGTGTACAGTCAATGACACGGGTAACACTATATGCCCACCCCTACAACAGTCAGGGTGGGGCATAAATACCGAAAGTACTGCAAGCTCTGAAATACCAGAATATTTATTGGCAAGTGTATAACATATTTACTGGAACACTTTCAACTCCATTCGCAAGTATCTTTCAGTTGATGCCACTAAAACACTTGTGTGTTCCTTAGTACTTTCAAGACTGGACTATTGTAACTCAATTCTCTCTGGTTTGTCTCAATATCTACTCCAGAAACTTCAAAAAGTTCAAAACACAGCTTCTCCGATCATCCTTAGAGTACCATGATCAGAGCATGCCTCCCCCCTGCTCTGTACCCTACACTGGCTATCCATTTGATCCAGAATTAAACACAAAATTTGTTCTCTGTGCTACGTTTCACTGACGGGCTCCAGTCCAACATACCTATCCGACCTCACCCATGTGTACACACCAGCAAGATACTTACGCTCCTCTTCTGACACTTGTATTCTCATTATTCCCACAATGAAAATGAAATCATATGGACAACGTTCTTTTGCATTCCAGGGCCCAGCAACGTGGAATGAATTGCCCACTGAACGTAGACACAAAGACACAGTGATCTCATTCAAGAACGCTCTTAAAACTCACCTATTTCAACTGCAAGAACAGACTTATGGACCTAATAATGTTTCCTTACCTTAAATATTTACAGCATGTTTTCTGTTTTCTAATTTTGTGGTGTTTGGTTTTAGTTTTGTAATCATATCATTATATATGTTTTTAAGTGTTGTCAAATGTTGTAAAGCGCTTAGAGCTTCTAAAGATTAGGCGCTATACAAAGTCCTCATTATTATTAATATTCATTGACAGTTGTTCAACATGTGAAGATGGTAAACATATCTGCAAAGGGGCTTAACTTGATTTTCAGTTTGTGCCTATATAATATATCACTATGAGGTTGTTTAAGTAGCAACTTCACTGTCATATGCAAGTAAGATTTTAATCTATTTCATGCCCTGCATGTATAGACATTCATTAGTTATTCTGAAGATAACAAGATCTTGAAGTCTGATCAGTCGGATATGCAGTATGAAAACAAAGACAAAACCTTAAAATGCAGATCACCCTGTAAGTGAAAATAATTTTCTGGCCTAGTGATTCCTCCTGAATGCTTACAAATTATACAACGAGTCTGAGGAAGAAAATAAGATCAATGCAGTGGACTAACAACTTAATTTGTTCTGCCTAGTGTTTCAGACAAAAATTTTCATTAGAGCAGACACAAAATTCATTCCCTTAATTGCAGTTTGGCAGCAAAGTAATTAATGGGGGGATTATCAAACAAGATGAGTGTCTGACAGCTCGACTTGGAAACTTGCAGGATTTTAAGATCAAAATGATAACATTGAGAAAATTAGCACAAAAAAAGGCAAAATTCCATTTTCTATAATGACTACAATTATTTGAGGAAGAAAGGCTTTACAATGGACATTGAATTTGGGATCTCAAATAAAAATGTTGTTTCAGTCGATTAAAGCTGACAGTTTCTGAACAAAAGAAAATTCAAAAGAAAGACCGACACTCTCATGAAGGCTGGAAATATCCAAATCAATAGAGATAATATACTTGCTATCTGCTAAAATGCTTCATTTGGAAAAGACTGAATGGGAAATTCAGTGCAAATTAAATTAAATGTTTGGTACTAATATGTTCAGTAAATATGTAGATATATGTTTTTTGATGATATACTTTATTTGGAACTTGCTCCATGTCCTAGTCTGAAAGTCCCACCCCACAATTTATGCATTATAACTTTAATCTGAAAATTATAAAGAAAAAAAACAAAAAAAACAATACTAATTCATTCAGAAGTCAACTTGCACATGTAAAAAAAAAGTTAAAATCTTCTAGATTTTGATTTTTAAAAAATACAGATGTAAAATAACTTTAAATTATATCTAATATCATTTACATAGTAAACATTCTTCACTGAGCAAAATCATTTAATCTTACCCATTTTTTTAAAAAAAAAAAAATTGTGAACATTGAAATCTTTTTTTTAATGCCTTCATTTAGAGGTTTTAGCGTGTAAACCATTTTGTGAATGCACAATTTATTTTCCTCCTCAAAGCAGGCACAAGAAGCAAGACCACTTCATTGTATCACAAAAAAAAATGTCATGAAAACAGTAACAAGATTAATTGTAATTTTATGAAATATATTTATTACAATACCCACTCATCCCTTCACATCTGCATAGGTCTGTTGTTAAAACTGTATTCATAAGTTTATATTGTAATTTGTAATGCACTTTGTTACAATTCTGTTTGATTCTTATATATATTTTTACACACATTCTCCCACCCCAACAAACCAAATATTGTGAATGACACATTATATTGCCACCTTGTATTTAAGAGTCATCTATGCAGACAACTTAAGTTTCTGTCCATAAACTATTTTTCTTCATTTACTTACAGTGACAATAACTGTGACTTTTTGAGGGGTATAGGCTTGAACTGCATCTGTCTCTTCAGTCAAAGCTGCAACCTTCTTAAAAAATCCAAGTCAACATTGCATCACAGAAACCATATCTGAATTTGCTCCCTTATGGCCATTCATGCTGTGTGTAATCGATTTTCAACATTTAATTTTTTTAAAAAAGAAGCAATAGCAGGACATTTTAGCAAAAGTTGAGGAAAAAAGTAGGACTAAGTAGGAAAAACAGAATAACTATGGCTCCTGGAAAGACTGTGATGTGTGCGAGTGTGTGTGTGTGATTTGGATTTTTAATGTAGCTTTAAAATTTTTTCAGTCATATCACTAAGATGTCTGCAGTGTGGCAGTTTATAGTGATGTCTAGCAGTGGGGCATCATGCCGCAGGCATGTAGCATGATGTTCCACCCAGTCACATCATCCTGACACCAGGCTGACCAGTCCTAACACTAACCTCTTAATGCTGAGCGCCAAGCGAGTCAGCTGTAAGTACCATTTTTATAAGTCTTTGGTATGACTTGGCTGGGGTTTGAACCCATGACCTCCCGCATCCGAGGCAGACACTCTAACCACTAGGCTACCAGAGCGGTGGAAAGACTATGATAGGTCTGTGATGCAGAACAAATGTTATTATGCAGAAACCATTTTTCTTCTTGAAATCAGTGTGACCTTGACCTTGGACCTTTTGGCTCTGAAAGTGGC
The DNA here is from genome assembly GCA_016617855.1 of Megalonaias nervosa. Classification (NCBI taxonomy): domain Eukaryota; kingdom Metazoa; phylum Mollusca; class Bivalvia; order Unionida; family Unionidae; genus Megalonaias; species Megalonaias nervosa. The sequence continues at coordinate 61,157 of JAECUM010006659.1, read as the reverse complement.
AGGCTTCCTCCTTATTCTAAGTGCAAGCAATCTGCAAAGCTTGGTAACTATAGATCATTCTGAAGTTACTGTGCAGAAACCAACTGTCTTCTTTCAATCATTGTAATCTAGACTATTTAGCTTTTGAGTATTCCTAACCCCAAGTGAAAATTCATCCACAAAGTTTGGTAACTGTATAGTGGACAAGTTGAGTTGCTGTGCAGAAATGAAACTGTAGTGGAGAGTTGGACAGCACCAAAAATACAGTCCATCTTAATGCAGGTGTAATATAATAAATATTCCATGTATAAAAATTTAAAGTACATAAGATATTTCTGTTATGGCTGGCGGGTGAATAACAATTGGAAAGAACACAAATTTCAGAGATTATACTACTGAAGCCTTTTTCATTCTGCCCCTTAGTTCCAATCAATTTACACTCCATCCCCACACACACACACACACACACACACACACACACACACACACACACAGTTGAAATGATTTTATACAAATCTATCCCGTCATACAAATACATAACCATCTATCTTAACTATACACTGATGATATTTGTTATACTCTTGCACACCTAAACCTCTAAAGGCCATCACTGTATACATATCGTTCTCAGGGAACTAATTAGTTTACAAGCTATGGAACAAGCCTATGTGTAATGGGATATTAAATACTGTATTTAAATGAATTACTAACTGAAAATGTAAACCATGCAGCATATCGTTTTCATCAATATTTTAAGTTTAGTGTTGGACAGATAATGCATAGGATCTATATGTGTTCTGTGATCTTACAACAAAAGTACAGTAATTTTGTAGAACATTAACATGATGGTCTAAGGGAATGATGCCCTGTGATGTAGACAAGATTTCTAAACCTTTTAGCTTCATGTACTGTATTTACCCTTGTAGGGACCAGACCTTACACTCAACTATGGAGGACACAAACCTCCATCTGCCTGCATATGAAGCAGCAGCAGATCAGAGAGATCATGCTGTTTGTCGTAATCAGCTCTTGGCAGAAACAGGCTAACCTTTTTTTCAACAAAGTTCTCATCACCTACATGCGACACTGTTGACTTTCTATTCCTTTCCAAGCATGTGTTTTAATCGTGTCAATTTCATCAAGCAGCTGTGTTCCACAGACCGGTTGCTGCCTAAGCACTGCACGGAAGATATCTTCTTGACAGATCAGATGCATGAAATGAACAGGAAAGATTGTTGATGATTTTTCATCACAAAATTAAAACAATGTTGGCACGGGTATCTAATTTTTAAGTGAACACTGCAGACCCTGATCTGCCAGTGTGAAATGTGACAGCAGATCTGGGGCTATGTTGCTTGCAATTTGGTGTACATAATACACAAGTAAAATTTAGAGATGCTAGCTTAATTAGATAACATCTAGTCTGGATAATGGAAGAGAAAAAGGTAAATTTCTGAGAAATGTATTTCATAATAGCCATGAGCTCATCATTTCAGACTTGTCTATTGTCATAAGATATTGATGATTATCTACAGCAGATCAGACACTGGGTCCTGACTGGTCCTATATCACGTAATCAGACTAATCAAACTAGTAGTCAGAAGTGTTGCAAAACAAGACAAATTTCTAATTTTACTAATGCTATCTTGATTTCTAAATAACAAGAAACAGTATTGATCAAAGAATCACAACCTAATGGCCACAACGATAAAATCTGAAGCAATTCCGTTTGGCTACAGTGGCGATTCTGCATAGATACAGAAGCATATTTTCTTTATTTTTGATCTGCATAGTGATATAATTAACTTAGCCAGACAGTCCATATCGATTTTTTTGCAACACAAAATGGTTCATTATCCAGCAACATAGAGAATTAGATGTCTGTAACAGTACATATTCCGATATGCTCATTAAATAGCAGCATAGACCTGAATTAAGAACCACTGCACACTTTTGTCGCATGGAGATGATGAATAGAAAATCAAAATAAAGATACAACACAAAATAGCATGTTTTAGAACCATCCATTTTGTATGCAAATAAATACCTTTATACTTTCAAGACAAGAGTATAGACCTTGTTCTACCAGTGTAGTATTTGATAGCAGATTTGGGTTTAATATATAAACCCACCCCCACCCCTTCAAATGTGCAGTTTTCTACAGATTTCATCATGCTAAATGTCATGCAAACAATTTCTTTTAAGTATGCAGATGTGAGCACGCTATGTTTTTTGTAGCCTTATTTGTGTATACCCTTTGAATTAACAGAAATGAAACAACTGCTTCAGGTAGTCTTTCCTTTTCATTATTTAATTAATAAATGGAACCAGTTCGTGTATATATTCCAACTGATAAATACCCTATTTTCATGTTAAAATTTAAAGTAATCCCCAAGCATTCCAGAGATGTCGGAGGAAAGTTATGTCATAAAGAGTGTTACCTTGTGACAGAAATGGCCTCCAATTTCTAGTCTTGGATTTTAGATTTCAAAATTGGGTCCCAAGTTTTGATATACCTACTGAAGCTTGAAACCTTATGAACTGTGGCCCTGGGCACCCATTTTTAAAATTCTTTTAAAATTGTATTCACACACCTTTTACTTGCTTGTACACACTTACCGATTTAAAAAACATAATGCAATAATGCAACAAGGATATTAAAAATTGCACAAAAACCTCGTCATTTCATTCACTGATTTAAAATTTGTAACCTGATTGTCAGCAGGAAGTCACAAGCACCATCAACTTGCTAGGGTTTCGTATCAAATGAGAGTTTATTTTGTAACATGGTTGTCATATTTGCAATGCCGAGTCTGCTTTTAAGCAACAGATGTGATTAAGTTCACCATCTGTGATAATCTCAACAATTTTTCAAATTCTGGAGTTACATTTCTTTGAATACCTCTATACAAGAGTCCCTCCTTTTTATTTATTCATTTTGATTTAGAACTATTAAAACTAGACTAGAAAGATGACAGTTATCACTGAAATGGACTGTTCTAGAAACCAGAAAAGAACACTGAGCAGTCTGTCTCCTTGTTTATATTGAGAGCTTCAACTTGTTTTGAAACACCAACAAGTCAACAGTGTTAGGGACCCCTTGGTGACAGTCAGTTTCGAAATGATAAATTAATAAATGAAATGATAATGTTTTGTGCATTTGTTATATCCTTTAAAATTGATGGGGGTGTACAAACAAACAGGAGGGTGTACTAATACTAAGTTCTGATTAAAGTTACATTATCCTATTGTGTGTTTTGGATTTTTAACATAGTTTGAACAGTTTTTCAGTCATACCGCTATGATGTCTGCAGTGTGGCAGTTTATAGTGATGTCTAGCACTAGGGCATCATGCCACAGACATGTAGCATCATGTATCACCCAGTCACATTATCCTGACACCAGGATGACCAGTCCTAACACTAACCTCTTAATGCAGAGTGCCTAGTGAGGCAGCTGCTAGTACCATTTTTGTAAGTCTTTGGTATGGCTCAGCCGGGGTTCGAACCCATGACCTCCAATATCTGAGGGAGACGTTCTAACCACTAGGCCATCTGAGTGGTATTGTAACAAGTAATGCCTCATAATTATCATTAATTATCTGTAACAAGACAAGTACCTACAGCTTGAAAAGATTCAATCTCAGCAGGTAATCTTGATATACATCACCTTTATAATGGGTGGCAGGGTGGTCTATGGCATTCGTCTCAACATATCACATGAAGCACCCAACCTCTGTGTCAGTTTGAGTCCTGGCTTGACCAACTTGGGTATGTGAGAAAGACTGCCAGTAGCTTCCTATGCAGTTGGTGGTTCTTTCTCAGTATATACTAGCCATGATGTATAGCCTATCATGTGTGGAAAAATTGTGTTAAACCCCACAAAACGAAACACTTACAATGCTGATGTTTGGATTCTATGATTACGCATTGAACTGTTGATGTACCTGGTCAAATCTTAAAAAAAACCCTCAAAAGCAATCTTCAAAAATCATGGTTAACAATAATTAGAATCAGTTTGTAAGGGGTATCTTTTATAAACAAATAAAATCTCTGAAGCCTTCATTTGGGTATATGTGTGGAATAGTCTCTCACGTAGATCTACAAAGCAAAGGGTGAAGAATATTGTCTGATGATATCTAGTCAATCAACCCCCATCAGAATTCATATATTATGGCAATGGCATTTATTGAACATAAAATGAAGAAAATTTGATATGGTCATTTCAGGTCAATCCTCTCTTGCTGACCCCATGCTGCTGATAACATCTCATGCTGGAACTAAATGAGCAGGAAGTTAATTACCTTCTGCTATGTTGTGCTTTTTTGTGTGCAAATGTCCAGTGTATGAATACCAATTCAACAAATCTTGTCTGGTGTACTTGCCATGCTTTCCATTGCTTCTGCTTTACAGCAATTTCCACAAATTAAGAACTAATGCTTATTCAATAATAAGTTTTGGAAACCCTTCTGAACTGGTTTGGTTTGGTCATTTATGGCACATCAAAATCAATACATGAGTAGTTTATTTAGTGTCACTGCCATTGGAGAAAAGCATGGTAGCTAACCCATGATGATCTGATAGGAGGATTAAAACTTGCGGTTGCATGTCCAGTATGCTAACCACTACACCTTCTGTACTAATGTACTACATTTGCTCACTCACAATTTGAGTCCAACTGCAACCTGCACTGATCCAGATCTGCAGTCACATGTGCTGGCAGATCAGGGTCTATGCAATTAAGAGTAATGACTAGAACAACCAACATACCTTGATCTGCTGGCTCATTATGTAAAAGAAAAACCAGGGTCCATGATGTCTGCAATTATACTCGACTTATAAGTGAGTACATGCCATGAATTCTTTATTTTATTTATATGGTAGCAGCATTTTTGTTGAAAATTTATCATCTGTACTGAAAATGTTGTATATGACTCTTCCAAAAAATAGCATTCATAACATTTTTATTTTTAATTAGGACTTGCAAGATATGGTTTGTAGAAAATACAAAAACTATAAAAAATATTCACAGTAAAAGCACTGCAAATTCATGCTCAGCTCCCTTGAAGTAAGGAGCCATAATAGCTAAGTTGGTCAAGTGTTACCTGGGTCACAAGCTCAATACTTGCTCACAACAGCTCTGATTGGCTGCCTTTGTGTTACCTTTGGAAAGGGTACTTAGCTACTAGTCTTCTGGAGTGATAAAGCAAATAATGAGTTGAAAGTGCCATTAAAAACTAAACTACCAACTCTCTTGATGTCCAGTATTCAACATTATTTTTGTCATAGATTATTGATGTCCATGATAAAACATTTTATATACACATTTACAAATCATCTTAAAAACCAAATGGAAGCAATTTAACTTCTTGTGAGCTAATTATACTAATTTTGACACCCTTTTAAATCAAAAACAGGACAAAAGGGGTAATAAACTAAACTGATGTGGAATCAGTATGGATGAATCAAAGTGAAGGGAAAAAATTAGTGGAGAGTGCTAATTCAAAGTTAATAACTGTTATATTTACTGGGTATTGGGAAGGTAGAAAAAGGAAAACTTGTGTGCAATATGGCAGAATCTTGTAGGATTTTAAAAAATAATAGATTTTGATAATATTTCACACAGACTGGAGGTATTTTAGTTATGGAGCATACACTGAAATCAGGTAATTGATTTATTAAGCCAACTTGCTACCAAGACAAACTGACTATCTAATAGTGTACGCTCATTAATGTTCCACATCAAGGAGTGAATGCTGCATAGTGTTTACTGCCGGCATTGTTTATCATATTTGCATTGATTTTCAGTGCATTCAGCATTCAGGGAAAGACAGGAAGGTCCTATATGGCATGTCTTCAAGTTATGAAGATGAAATGTAAAGATGCAATCAAGACATAAATAATGATAAGGCAAAAACAAATATGTGTTTCCGGTCTGCCGACTATTCCTACTTTTTGTTGTTGACCTAAGCACTTTTTTGCCACAGAGTAAAAATAAATCCCAAAATTGATTTGTGCATCTAAATGTGCTGGTTTAGCCCAGTACCTGAAGCATTTAGTAGATTACAGTATATATGTACTAATCATCATAATATATTTGGCAAAAAAAATACTACCTACCTACATTAATTTTAAAATCAGTGCAATAGGAAACACATTTTCTCTTTTGGCCTAACAAAGTACATTTTACTCTCATACAAACAAACTGATAATGATATATAAAATGTTTGGATTTATTTTAGGTTGCAAAATTTTAGCCATGTTTATCACATAAGTTAAGAAAAAATACTTTCTATGCGCATTTTTTGGACAACATTCAAAAACAATAATGTAAAAACTTGAGCACAGTTAATGAAACTGCATATGTACCTTTCCCAGGATCTATTCAAGGATGTGGGATTATGTAGTTTTTGTAATTTGTTTTTGAATGCCATCTCTCAATACAAGATAGGCTATACATGGTGGCCAGTATAAATTATGGAGGAAGAACCCAGAAACATCCTGGTAAGAACCACCATGGAAAGCTACTGGCAGCTTTCTAACATACCCAAATCGGCCAAGCCTGTGACTTTAATCCACATGGACAGAGGTGAGATGGCAATGAAAAGTAAAGGCGAGCACTTTACACCACTTGGACGCCCTGGCCCTATGGAATTATGACATTCTTGCTAATGTCTACAAATTGGTGCGAAAATATCAACTGAATGTTTGAAGACTGCAGATTATATTTTCAACCCCTACCTTTATTTCCTCAGTAAATCCCTACTATATTCAAAAAATTCTCTCTTTTGAAATGGAGGGGTGATAAACTGTTCCCTCAATTTAAAACAGACTGTGTTCCTTCACCAAGATTAAAAGCATTAAAACTAAAGTGGGGATAAATGCCAAAATAAATTTAATATTTAATGCTGAGTCACATGTTAGTGTCATGAAATTTGTGCTAATTCGGTACATTTATTACAATCTTTACTAATCTGCCTGTTGGCAATGCACGTTGTATTTCTAAGTTGATATGCACATGTATTTCTACTTTGTTCCTGATTAATTACAATAAATTAGTTCTCTTACTAAATTCATTGGGTTTCCACTCATTATGGATTTCTAACATGCTTTCTGATTATGTATGAATATAAATTGTACTTAATAAAAGTGGTCTTATCTGCAGATGACAAAAGAATGAACAAAGCAAAGAATACTATCATTCTACCATAACGTTTGACAGCAATACACAAGGCAGATGGTACAGATATTTTTTTCTTAAGATGTTATTTGCATGCATTTCCATCTTATTTTCTTATATTCATGACCGCGTGAAGAAACTGTAAGATTACGAATTAGTTGTGAATGGAGAACACTATATCTGTATGATACCTATCATTACCATTTGTATCTTTTTAATTTTTCGGGGTCATTAAACAAAATCATACATTTTATCAGACTGTATGATACCTATCACTACCATCTGTGTCTATTTAATTGGGGGGGGGCATTAAACAAAATCATACATTTTATCAGACTGTATCTGTTAATTGCATCCATAAATACAAATTTGGATGTGCAATCATACTGCATTGTGTAAAAATGTGGTTTTCTGGTTACAACTTTCTGTGTTATAAGAGTTATAATTTTTACATGTAAAGATATGATTCAAAGTTGAATTTGAGAGCAAATAAATTCCATTAAACTATAAAATGACTCTTGTTATTAACATTTAAATAATGTGTGTCTTGAACAAAATCAACTTGTTTTGGTTGGTTTCATATTATTGCTATGATTATCTGTCTCTAGGTATGAAAATGAGATTCACTGTCAACTGCATCAAACAGGTAATAATACTAATGATAGAGTAAAGACTGTAAAATTCAAACAATGAGGAATAACAATTTCATTTTTTCTTCCTGTATTTAACACATAACCTTTTTTCAAGATGTTGAAACTGATTTAAATGTTAGGGATATTTTTTATATTTTGTTACGTGTAAGAAATTGGTGTTATAAAATAAATGAACAACAAGTAACATGTGGTAAAGAGAAGAAATAATTTGCATCTGTTTCTACCATGGAGACAACTCTATTCCAAGTCCCCGGCTAAGTCATACCAAAGATTTATAAAAATGGTACTAACAGCTGCCTCGCTAGGTGCTCAGTGTTAAGAGGTTATGCAATATGACTGACAAATTTTTAAAGCTACATTTAAAAAAACTCCAAACCACAACACACACACACTCACAATTCCAGCTATAAATTTTTAAAAAATCTATCTTGTATGAAGAGTTGTATACTTGTCACGTAAAACATGCTCTCTTTGGTTGTAAAATCTGGCAAACTATTGAAGCAAAATAAAAGCAACAGGAATGATAGATTCAATCTTTTATCATCATGATATTTGATAACTCTGAAGACCGTACTTCCTATTTAGATTTGGAGGTTTTAACAACAAAAAGTATTTTAAAGACATTTTCTGAAATCTGATTTTAATTCTAAGAGTGCCTGCTACCATTTGCAGAAGAATGGTTTCAAAACTTGCAGAAGCCCAATGTCAATACATAAAGTGAACGAGTTCCTATGAAGAATCAGTGTCTGTTGACCATTGCAGTTTCTTATTAAAATATATCTTACAATACATGTCAATCAAGCAATCAACTTTATTTCACTCAGACTAATGGGGGCAAGACTGCACTGGACCCAGGCATACCCTTAATCTGCCTTCAAGAAAAGTTGCTCATTGGATTTGACTGGCCAGGTTGCCTGGGTTGCCATACAACAGTCATTTAGAAGTGAAACTTTACACTGGATTGATCACCCATCAATTTTAATTGGTGAAGTGGGGAGTGGTGGTGGAAGCCCAAGGACACTGTGCACCAAAAGACAGCTTGTAATGTTTGGTTTTTCACACCATATTTCATAATTTGTATTATAATATTCAAATCATTATTAATTGTGAACATGTTTATAGCCTTCATTCTGACCTTAAAAACTTCCAGAATGGAAAATTCCATTAAGTGACAGTATTTTCAGAAAAATATTAATTTTGACCTAGGTCAAGTAGAGGTGTATATAATCTTGTTTACCTAATAATTACTCATTCTTGTTCAGTTTTTCATTTGGGTGGATTTATTTATTCAAATTATTATTCACTGGAATTACGAAGTGTTGAATAATATTCTTGGACAGAAACATTACTCTGAATTATAGTGAATTCAAACAAGGACATTTTGGCTTATATTATTGTGATACATCAAAAGACAGTCAGCAGTCATCACACTGTCCAGACCACTGGCACATTAGCATATTGGAGACTAAAGGAACATCAACTGTAACTTCATACATTTGGACTTGTCATAGAACTTTTAGGACTATTTTGGATTTAATTAACAATACTGTTTTTTTTAAATAAATTTATTTTCACTTTGTATTATAGGGAAATTGTTCAATTTTGCAAACTTGTTTTTTGCTCTCTTCTGTTAGTTTAAGACCATAGAGTCATGATTAATATATATATATATATATATATATATATATATATATATATATATATATATATATATATATATACACACACCCTTTCTAGCCCAACTAGTTCATTTACAAACTTTTCCTTATAGTATTCTTATTACTCCATAATTGTAAACCACTGGCAAAAATCTGCTATGCTCCCTTATTACCCATGACTGCCTGTGGTGAGATTTCCTCATTTCTCCTGAATTTGTATATATCGGCTTAAGCAATAAATGCAACTAAGAGTAAATTTTCTATTAGTGTTGACTGAATAAGACCTTTCATGTAGTCTGAATGAGCCAATCAAAGTTCTTCTTTCAGAGTCACTTATCAACTCATAAATAGGGCCCTTTTACTGATTTGTATAAGATTGGAACATTGTATTGTTCATGATGAATTTTTATTTTTTCATACTCATGAAATACTGGTCTATCTCGATGCAGGCAGCTGTGGGTCAAAAAGGGGTACATTGGACTGTCTTTTGTGGCTTGTGACATAATAGTCAAACTGAAAGAATCATATAAACTGACATTCTTGTATACTTGTCAGCTATTCTGGAATACACATTGAAGTGTGGTACAGCTGGTGATATACAACACGAATGATTTTAATAGGTCACTCTGATGTTCATCTTTGACTTTATAAATAAATCTTGAATTGAAAGTTAATTTTCCCAAACTCTGGTCTGTGTTTCCTTTTTACCTTTCTCACCCATGTTAGATACTTTGACAGTTATGTTGGGTGGGTGGTCAGATCGTATCCTATATTACCGAGGGAATTTGCTTAAAACTGAGCAAGAATGACATAGGGTAGCAGCTTCCTACCATGTCTAGCAGAGTCATGAGACCATACATCAAGCCCTGCCTAAATAAAACTCTAACGATTTAAAGAAAATTAAAGACGACTTATTTTCTCAGATAGAATAATTTGAACATGTTAATCTCTTTAATAAGCCAACACTTGTGCCAAAATACAGTGCTAACTCGTTTAAATCACCTGCTCAGATGATCAAAAATTTTGTCACCAACATTTTCAGAGGTCAAATGATCACAAGATGCAAACAACCTATGACAGGAACAGGCTGGTGTTAATTTGATTGCATACAATTAAGTAGGCTGTAATATTTGGTGATCATATCACTAATCAATGCTGTACATCTGAGTAGAAGCTGTTCATAAACAATGGATAATTAGCTAAAACATCAGATCATTAAAATTACAAATTATTTTCAGAATAAATATTATTTCTGATTCTGGCAGGTTGGGTTTGATACAAGGTCACTTAATTAAGGAAGTCCTTGAATAAAGCAAACATCATATGCCTCAACTACATGGTTTCAGCAAGTTCAGACTTTTTAACTGGGAGGGTGCCCCAAAATTCCCACACCAACGTAACTGTCCAAATATTTAACACTGGGTGGGAAAGATCAGAGGAAACCTCAGTGCATAGTTAACACACATTTACATTGGTCATCAGAACTGATGGAAATCAATTAACCACAGCAAATTGTTTTTTTATACTCTGAGATCATGGTGACCTGGACCTTTTTTGACTTGAGTTTCTTAACTGTAAATACAAGCCCAATGTAGAATGGGTCAAGGAAATTTAATGCTTGTTACAATACAAAAATGCTACATTCAACAATTTCCTCCCCCATTTCTGCAAGGAAAGGTTAAAATGTAAATTTACTTTTAGGATCTTCATCGATGATGCTATAAAAGCATACTTAAACAAGTGATAATGCAAAAAAAGTTTCTGATTACGCTGATTTAAAAATTAAGGTATATCATAATGTGATTTTTGTCAATTTTGTTTTATTTTGTACCACGGAGGATAATAGTGCCAGGGTTGGCAATGAGAAATAGGGATGGTTGGTGGACTGGAAACACATTTCTTTTGCCTAATGTATCTCTTGTGTGACTCAAATCCAAACAAATTTGTTCAATTTTGAAAATGCATAAACATTCAGATCAATCATCAATATAACAGTTTAAAAAATTCTTAGAACAGTGTATATAAATATTTTCCTTTTTTTGTACAGCAAATGAAAAATGTATGACCTCCACACATGGTACTGTTGTAAAATAATGTATCAATGATCTAATGCTGGAGATCAGTTAATTTACGTCAAGACATTACCTACCTGTATGTTCACTATAAGATGCAACCTACAATTTGGTTCTGAAATGATTTTTGAGCATATTATGCATCCTTAAAATACAATAGCTGCTGTAATGATTATTTACATCAAAATCTTTTCTATTCCTCAAACAATGATTCAGATGTACAGGATCTACTAATGAAGCACACTACTGAAAGTTAAGCACATATCTGACAAATGAATAGTAGAAGCAATGACGTTAAATTCATAAAGAATAAAGTAGCTATTCCCTTTCCCCATTTCCAAAATCATTTCAAGAAATTAACACCGTGAGTTGTTATAACAATCCGAGTTTTCGCGCCAATATCATTTAAAAATATTTACTACAGATTTAATGATACAGCTATGTAAAATCATTTGCACGTTTAAAAGATGAAATGCCAAGAACGAAATTAAAAAAAAAATACCTGCCTGTATTTGAAGTTGCAATTCCAACTGCTAAGAAAACTCCTTTGCAGCATTTGTGGAAAGAAAACCTATTTAACGTATTTGTTTTCCAAACTTTGCGTTAATTGGGGTTCTTCATGTATATAAAAGTTACTTGGGCAGGTGCTTTGCCAGTAATTATCATTCTCAAAATTTTTACCTTCACGTCAGGTTGTCTAAAACACAGGCTTGGCCAATTAAGCTTAGTCAATAAATTTGGCCTTTCTCTATGTCACTTGTTCATCTAGATTAAACAAAAGACTTTAACATACCTAGCCTATGTTTACTTGTTAATTGGTCGACTTGCTGGTCGGTTGTTATTCCACTTGAAAAGACAATATCCACTGTTAATATAATTACACATCAGTCTTTTTAGCTGGTGAATGACAGGGGCAACGAACAGGATGTCAAACTCCCCAAATTAGTTTAATTTTTTTCCATGATCATTCAGGTATTCAAAGTGAAGGAAGCATTTTCAAATGAATCCATCCTGGGTAGAAACGTACACTGTAATCAATTACTGTGATAAATTCACATTTATCTGATTCATTTGTTAAAACTTGTCTTCCTTACCTTTTGTTTAGTTTCAGCCCTGGGCTACACATGTACATGGGTGCTCTTTTTTATTTTGTTTTCTCCTCATTTGATAGGATCAGTGGGTAATTTCAATCTAGGGGCATCATACGGGGGCACGTTGCACTATAATGCAAATGTATTTGATGAATCACTAATTAAACTGCTGGAGACATTACAGCCCGATTTCTCAAGTCCTAACACAGATTTCCTGTCAATTGTTTCCATTAAATAGAAACTTGCCTAATCCTGGGTAGAACCCTCAGGTGGCAGGCATTATAAATGGAGGTTTTGTTAACAAAACAATATAGCAAGTCATCACAAAATCTTGTTTCAACTTTCCCCCGATACCTCCTGTAATTACCTGGTAGGTCAGGTCCAATCAGTGACCTTTTTTTAAATGAGGTGCCGAAGTTACTCAAGCATATCATAGACAAGTTCTCATGCATATCAAAGACAAACTGTAGCAGACGATATAAAAAAAAACCTCACAAAAACACTTGCCGTAAGTATGACTAAAATACAACTTACTACAGGTATTATTTTCATCTATTTCTACACACATTTAAATTTTGATAATACTAAAAGGACGTTTTGTTAACGTATATTAAATCATCCGATCAGATTGTCAATCAATGCAATTTGTTTGCCACCTGTTGTTGGGCAAAGTAATCGCTGCCAATGTGACAATAGTTTCTTTACCCAGCGTGTTTTAACTCTCATCTTTAGTCGCGTTATCTTACTGTACCAAATTCATTGGGTATATTTAGCTTTTGCAAATTGGAACATTACCGTGTATGTACATTTATAACTAAAAAACAGTGTAAGCTTTCTTTCTGCTGTAATAAATCTAATAAGCAGTTACAGTTGGCATTGTGTGATACAAGTAACATCTTGCTTTTTCTCACAGTCAATAAACATCTGAACAATATTCAGTGATCTCAACTATGCAGAGATTATGGTAACATCTTGACCGGGTTCATAAGATATTCTGATTCTCATTAGAAAAAAAGGATAGTATTGTATGCATTAGACTTGAGATAGTCTGAAATTACCTTAATGAATCAGAATGGCAACATATTAAGTTATGTTACCCTTGCTTGTCCATGTGCCAGTATATCTTTTAATTCATCTGTCTGTATGTCCATCTCAGTTTTGGAAAATGTGGCAGGACTTTCACTGTTCTATAAACACATTTTTTTTCAAGTTATGAAAATTCTTTTCAAAATCATGAAGTAAGAAATCTAAGGCCAAGAATTAGATCTCATTGGAATGCTGACTTCAAGTAAAATGTTTGGAAATAAAATAATCTTATTTGCATGCCTTGCTAAGTAAAGAATTATTTGATGACATTCATAAATTTATTCAAAATAAGCAGAAATATAACATTCTGTTGTTACACAATGAAGAATACTGTATTTGACAAAAGGCAGATTAACCTAGCGAAAATTTACAATGCACTCTAAATTTGTGGTCATTAATATGCCTTGCCTTACATGATGTAATATTATTATTTGTGATGTCGAGCTGTTATTATACACATTACAAAATAGAAAGACAAAGCCATATCAACTTAAATAATGCAGTAGTCATGCAAGGTACATTTTAGGCTAAGCTCTTGCAATAGTGGCCCTTATTTTTTGTCATTGGCACAGAAAACTTTCCCTCTATGACGCGTGTTCATCACAAAAAAACCCAAGAAAACAATGATAAAAGATTATTATTGATGGTTAGGCTGATCTGAATGCATCCCATGCTAGCTGAACCTAGTACGCTCATTGGCAAAAAGAAATGTACGACGATCAATTTTATTGGCTGATCAACTGGGGCCCCGATTCAGAGCACAGTTGATGATCATTGATAGAAAATGTAATGAAGATGATGATGAAACCTTCAGCAAAAACAATGCTGAAATTACTTGCAAAATAGCAGACAGGGAGGAAAAAGAAGTGGTATCAATTGTCCAAAAATAAATTCTTGAAGGGAATGGGTATATGCTTAAGCATAAGGTATTCAAATCCAAGTGGACCTTACCAAAATGCATGAAATGGTAATAATAACCAGATACTGGGTCATTGATTTATTAATTTCTTAACAAATATAAACTTTTCTAGCACTGTCGAGTAAGACTATATGATGTTTTTTTAAAATTTCATTGTCGACTTAAAAAATCATGTCATGAAAAGTGGATGATGATATTTGCATACCCCACCCCACCCCACCTTTTTTGTCTTCCACTGGGCCCCTCTTTTTCCATTTCAGTATGGAGTTGATGAGACATAACCAATAAAATGAATGTGTACATCTTGGGACATCTATGCACCAAAATGTCATTAGAATATGTTTAATGGCTCCTGAACTTATTCTGCTATTAGAAATCTGGAAATTTAATGTCAACAGAAAAAGGGCAATAACTCCATCAAAACTGGACCTGAACATAAGAAACCTTTAAAAGGTGGCCTGTAACAAGCAACTTACCTATCAAATTGGTTCCATTTATGTGTAATGGTTGCAGAACTATACTGGTTACAAGAAGAATGAATGGACAGATAAAAAAATATTCTAGGACTCTCACATATCAATGCAGAGGCTCTGATTATAGACTGGAACTCCATTTGCTTATAGTTCATTATGCATCAGTATGCGTGACCTAACTTTTCCTTCTCTGATGATAGATATCTAAATTGCTTCTCATGAATTACCTGGGACAAGCAATTATCATGTGTAGGCCAGGTAAACATCATGGAGTTACCTATAGTGTATAATAAAAATCTGAAAATTAATCTTGTGATATAGAACTAGATATTTGATAGACTTCTACGCTGTTCCTTATATGTTACATACTGGAAATGCAGGAGCAAAGCTGTTGTGAAATATGAGAATTTAATCACTTACGAGAAGAGATCAATTGCATAAAGTGAATCTTGATGCTAAAATTCATGGCAAGAGACCAGGCAGTAATGCTACATTGTGATGTTGATATAAAGATATGTATGAATTGACTTCAACAAATTTAGTAATGAAGTTACCATACTGATCCTTCTAGGTGTGCAGTACTTGAGGTTTTTTGACACAGAGACGAGGCTATGGTTTCACAAACATTCTCTACATTTCTTCTCCAACTGAGATTATAACTATGATAATCAGAAGAGTTATTTTTTTGCAGGAAATTTGGTAAACTTGCATATGTTTACAAAGAAAAATGCATTCAAATTATACAAAAACCCTCCAAGTTTAGGCATTTAGTCCAAAGTTGTCACTTAATTTTCCCACCATAAGCATCATCCAGCTTGTATGATGGTACATTCAATTAATATGAACTACACTATTTGTGCAAGTTCCAGATGTTATTTACATCTATGAAATTATAGTACTTGATTATAATGAGAATACTTGCTCAAATAGTTACATAATCAAATACACCCTGGACTACTGGATCATTAGGATGCTTGATGTATTATTTGGAAAGCACAATTAACATCTTCATGACTGAGACTCAGTGCAAGTTTTGTGTTTTGCAGTCTTCACAAGAGACCCCATCAAAATTTAAAAAAGAGATGCAATTAGATCTAAACCTGGAAGAATATCTAATTTGTTAAATTCTTATTTATAGCTTTTAGACTTTACATTATCTTGCCTAGCTTAACTTTACAAAATATAAATTTTGTTTGAGGATAATATAATTTATATAATGGAAAGGATGCAAAATAACTTTCAAGTTATTGTCTAACAAACGTACCCTTATGCATGTATGCTTATTGTCTAATAATAGTACTATTATACATGTAAACTTATTGTCTAACAAAAGTACCATTATACATGTACTTATTGTCTAATAATAGTACCATTATGCATGTATACTTATCATCTAATAATAGTACCATTATACATGTATACTTATCGTCAATAATGGTACTATTATGCATGTATACTCATTGTCTAATAATAGTACCATTATACATGTATACATATCATCTAATAATAGTACCCTTATGCATGTATATTTGTTGTCTAATAATAGTACCATTATACATGTATACTTATTGTCTAATAATAGTATCGACTAATAATTTGTATTTAGAGCGTTACCATTATAGAATCCATGGAGAACAATGCCATATATAGGCATTCCCAAATAATTTATACATGCTCATGATTAGTGAATTGGAATTATGTAGGTTTATTTAGGGTGGGATTAATATATTTGTTAGTTCAAGGCAGTAGTTCTGATGAGTTGCCAAAGGTATGTTTGGAACAGCACCAATTTTTAGTCTTGACCTATTATTTGTGTATCCAAGAGCAGCCATTTGTTCAGGATCCCTCTTGTAACATTCTTTGAGAAATATAGTGAGCACTGAGTGCTGTATGGTGTTTGATTTGAAATCAACTCACTTGCAATAATGTATCCATGCTTTCTTTGTGCCTTTAACTTTTGGAAAAGAAAATAAATATGCAGTCCAAAGCCTTTTCTTAGTGTACTAGTACACCCATAAGTAACACAAAACAGCATTGTCTTTCACATGAAATGAACCCTAGCAACTGTTAGCTGTGATGCTAGAGCCGCTACTATGATGTCACATTACGAAAAGTAAATGAATAGGCATGGAAATTATGCATATGAGGCCACAAATTCAGTTTCCCAGGATGTTTGTCAATAATTAAATATTGGCATTACGACTGGATATGATGCTTTAGAATAAGATTTTATCCTACTGTGCTTTAATTATTATTGTATATTTCCAATGATTTCTAGTCTCCTTTAAACCCACAAGAACAGAACTGCAATGTGACACTGGGAACATTGTTTCATACGATTGGAGCAGTATATGAAAAACCATTATTTCTTTGGCTTTGGTATAATGTAATTTTTACAGAAATTCAATTTAAAGTACCATTAGCATCTCTTTTGTGAAAGATATTGATTAGGTAGATAGGAATGGCTTTTCTGGATACCTGATATGCAAATTTGGCCTTCTGAAGAATATTCCTTCATGTACTGACCAAATTTAAATATAATTCATTGTGTCATGCAACTTGTCAATACACTGAGCTAACATTCACTATTTGGGATATTGAGGAGTCTTCTTATATTTAAATTTCAGGTGTTACCTCTAAGTACCTTATAACAGACCAAATATGACTGAATAAAACTGAATATGACCCAATATTGAAAATGAATGAATGTTCGGATTTTCCCAAGTAGCCAAGATAAGATTTAACTTTTTCCTTTAAACATGTTTAATGGGATTAGACCAAGTTAGACTTTTATCTGTAAATACACCAAGAACTTTATTACGAGAGGTCATACTGAGGTTCACAGTGTCAAACAGAACTAAGAATTTGTTGCTATCTAGCCTTTCTCGCTTTTCTGTTACAGGAATTTGAGTATTACATAAGGAGGGTTGGTTTGGTTGTTTAGCATATATGAATGGAGTTATGAGTGATCTTCCCTTCATTATTTTCAGCCTCCTCTAGCACTGTATAATGTACATCATATGCCAGGAATGCAATGGGGCTAGAGTCAAACGAGGTCAGTCTACAAGATGCAACAGGCTACCATCCTATGCATGGGTAGCCAGATTCAAACTACAAAATTCAGAACAAATTCTGCTTGTTTTCAGCTACTGAACAAATTAATGTGTACATTTAATGTCCATCATAAATTGAAAATAATAGGGGCTCTATAATTGGTTACATGCTTTAAAAGAAGCTATTTTACTACAATCTTAATTAGTTTGAAAGATACTTGCTTTTTTTTCTAGTGTCACGTAAGGTTTCAGTAAGTTTTTCATAATTTGATCAGGTCAAGTTTTTTACTTTCTGTAGTACAACTGCAAGCTGGATGCTGGTACCTGGACGTGTTCACAGGTTTGGTCTGATTTGGTGTTTTTTGACACAGCAAAAGCTTTGAAGGTTAGTTACACTGTACCTAGGTAGGAAAAGTCCCATGCCAAAAGACAGAGCATGGTAGCCAATCTGGGCTGATCTGATCGTGGGAATCAAACCTGCACTTTTCTGGTTACAAGTCCAACACCCTATGCACTAAGCTAATGTAGCTTGCTTGGCAATATATGTACAATTGTAACCTGCCATGTATATAAACTTGATGGACTCCAAGGATAAAATTAAAAGCAGGACATTTAGGTCTTATTTTCTCTTCAGCCCTCTAGGTGAGGTAGGATGACAAAACTTAATTTGTAATCTAAGCCACAGTAGATGGCTATGATAAATATGAGATGGGTGAGATCTGAAACCAGCTTTTGTCTCTACTCTAAATATGACACAATTAATCTTCTTTACCTTTTATGGGGCTGCCGATTTTTAAGCCCTTCCAAAACTATCAAATACCTGTGCTGGAAAAATCATCAAATTCTTTTGTTCAGATAACTTCAATTATCTGATTTCTTAATGAGTTAAAAAAAAGCTTCATCACAATTCAGCAACATCATGAACAAATTCCTCTTTAATTTGAGCTCCAAATTTATGTTACACCTGTGCAAAACAATTCAGACACACATGAGTGCCTATAAAAAGGTAGTAATGTTCATGAAATACATCTTGCTGAATCAATGATACTGTCAGAAAAAGTTTAGACACAGGGGCTAATCATGAATTGTTAAACAGGTATTTTTTTTATGTACATTTTCTCCTAGATCTAATTACAGGAAAACTCCAAATTAAGGTGTTTCAATGGATAGCAGAGCGCCACACCCTACTTAAAAATAATAAGAAGAAGCAGGCCATCCAGTAAAGATATAGTTAAAAGCTATTTAAACGTTTTGTCATCTATCACAGAATCATACATGTACAGAGAAACAGTGAAGACATTAATCAGGCTAAAGCAACCCCAAGTCCATTCAGAATTTGATTAAAGAACACAAGTACTGTGAACAACATATTAAATTCTTTTTCATGTTTAATAGTCCTCTATGTAGATCAGCACGGTAACCTTGACCTTTGACCCCAAAATGTCGTGGCTTCTTCCTCACCCCAAGTGTAACCCATTTACAAAGTTTAGTCCAGGTCTGTGATGTAGAACTAATGTTATTCTGCTGAAACTATGTTTCTTCTTTCAATTAGTGTTCTTTCTGTTTGACCTTTTGACCCTGAAATAGAAAGGGATCTTCCCTACCCCAAGTGCTTGCCTCCACAACTTGGTGACTGTAGATGGCGTAGAAATGTTTAAGTGTGCAGAGACACTACTTTAAGGCAGTTGGATCTATATACATCACAACATAACATGCTCTGCATTATGGTGGGTGTATAAAAAATGTGCAACTCTTGAAACTTGATAATAGCTTAAATATGTTAGCAGCCATCTTTAAATAGACACTGTTTTATGGAATATATGCTGTGTTATTATTGTGTGAGATCTCAAGCATTTTGGGCCTTTTTTTAACCTATCTCCAGAACTCCTGGGAAGAGACAAAATACCCAAAAAATTACACATAGTAGCACAGTTATAGGAGACAATATTTCAAAAATACATGATGACGATGATGGTGATGATGATGATGATGATAGGTTCAGTGTTTGTCTTGAAAGATCTCTGCTCATATCCTGTCTTGAAATTGCTGGTTTTACATGAATATTTGTATGCAAATTACATTTCTACACACTAAATAAAAGAGACCTTTTCTAGCCAACATATTTCTTCTGAGTTTTAATTCTATAGCTTTTTGTTTGATTTTCGGCGTTGTGAACATGAAAGGTGATGATCGTTGTTTTTTTTTATCTCAATATTTCTTGCTGTGTGTCCAAAGAAATGTCAGTTTGGAATCAATACCTCTGGAGAGATAGAGTAAGACAGCAAGCACCATAGCCATGAAAAGGCATATTAGATATTACCAATTACAGGAAATCTATATTTCTAGACGTTTTGACAAAGTTACATCATCTTTAACCCTGAGTTAGATTAACAGACATCATTATAGGCACTGGTTTGAGAGTTAGATTAATAGACATTTTATGGACACTGGTGTGAGATAGGCAGCTCCCATCCAGGGGTTAGAGTGTGGAGGCAGGAATGCAGCTTTGACATGATGTTATGTATCAGCTCGTTCAAAAGTAACAAAAAAAGAGTGAAGACAACAAGCTTTACAAGTTTTAACAAAAATAATTTATTTCCCTAGAAAACATGGTGAACAGGTGAAAATATGAAATAGGACTTACGGTTTTTGAAGAAAATCCAAACATTTATCCTACAACTGAAAAAATACAAGTCCTATCACTAAATAATTTTAACTGAGTCCAGGTTCGAATCTTGATGACGTTCCAAGATGAAGGACGATGACGTCATATGAAGTCTTTACACAAATGTCCAGAATTTCACGTCGAACAACAATTTGTACTGTACTAATTTAGAATGAATTTCACTGAATGTCTTTGTCTTAAACCACTTGTGTGGTTCTCCTGGGAAAAATAAATTATTATTTAAGAAGTAGATGAACTCCTATAGCTGTCATCTATAACAAGACACATCTCGAGCTCTACAGATGTAAAGAAAAATAAACTCTTTCCAGCACAAGAAAAATAATACCTTCTTCTTAAGGTATAAAAACGACTGACTATTTCACAGGGATCTAAGTGTTTAAAAACTAACCTAAGACGTCATTTCATGCACACACACGAAGAACGCGTGGTTATTTCGCAATAAACAATGTAATTTCACGTGGGCCAGGAAATGACTTTGGCAATAACTAATGTTTACTTAAATCGACAAACTATGGCATGCAAAAACTGTACTTATGCGAGTCATACTACGTTCTAAATAAACACGATGTTTCTTTCAAAAATATCAGATCCTGTGAACATAATCATCATCATAATAAAATATAATGATACAAAAACTAAATAAAAAGAATTCAAATTTTAACACACAAGTAATTAAACTACATGGTTGTAACACTTTCCCCCATAAAGAAAAAAAGAAAGCTTTATGTAATAAAGCTTTCTTTTTTACCAGATGTAAACTATACACGAAGTAAAAAAATTACATAAGAAGAACTCTTATGAATTATACAAAGGTGTATATGAAAATAATATTTCTATACATGGGAAAGTGCATCTGCAATTAAATTGTCTTTTCATTTGATGTGTCTGATGTCAAGATTGTATTCTTGCAAAAATAAACTCCACCTTAATAGTCTTTGATTTTTATTTTTCATCCTGTTGATGAAAGTAAGGGGGTTGTGATCACTAAACACAACAACCGGAGAAGGAGCTGAGCTAATGTAAACTTCAAAATGCTGTGATGCCAATATTAAAGCTAAACATTCCTTCTCGATTGTTGAGTAATTTCTTTGGTGCTCATTTAATTTCTTAGAGAAACAGCACACTGGATGTTCTACACCATTTCTATGATCTTGAATCAATACTGCTCCAACCCCAACATCACTTGCATCCACAGATAGTTTGAATGGTTGATTGAAATCTGGAGCTGTTAGAACTGGTGCACTTTTAAGTATGGCCTTTAACCTATCAAAAGCCTCTTGACATTTTTCAGTCCAAAGAAACTTGTTTATCTTTCTCAACAAATCTGTGAGAGGTTCAACAATATTAGAGAAATTAGAACAAAATTTGCAATAGTATCCAGCCATACCCAAAAATCGCATCAGCTGCTTTTTATTGACAGGCACAGGAAATTCAGAGATAGCCTTGACCTCAGCATCTATAAGTTTAATTTGACCATGTCCCACAACATGTCCTAGAAAAGTAACACAAACACGGCAAAACTCACTTTTAGATAAATAAAAAGAAGTCAAATTTTAACACACAAGTAATTAAACTACATGGTCAAAACAATGAATAGTTGACAAACCTGCACGGCTCCAAAACTAATACTCACAAGCAAGGAGTATAATTAACCGTATACAAACAATTTATTCTTATGACTCTGTAATACTTAACAAGTCACATGTGTGACAAATTTATCTTGCAACGATCAACATAAATTGTAATACAGTAGAACCTGTCTTGAAAGACCACCCCTTCTGCCAAAAAATAATGGTCTCTCAAGACAGGTGGTCTCTCAAGATGGGTCATAACAGTATATAACCAAATAAATCTGTGCAAGGAGAACCTGGTCTCTCAAGACAGGTGGTCTTTCACAGCAGTGGTCTCACAAGACAGGTTTTACTGTAATCAACATAAACTGCAATTCATCGTTCTGTCATCAATAATGAACTTTCAGCTTTAGATTATACAATAAAACAATCACTTCATACTCGTGTCAAAAAGATAATACACCAGTACTGTATTCTGCTACTAGAAGAATTATTAATATTCTAAACACAATTTATGAGTGCATTTTAATCTTCAGGTAACCACGAGTCAAATTATGAAGAAAAGTAGTCGTCAAATTCTTGGCAACCCCTCCCGAAAATCTTTATTGGGCCAATGGCCCCATCAGTTTGAATCCTAGATTGAATCCTTTTGTGGGCAAAAAAAAAAAAAGAATGCAAATATAAATAAATTTAGTTCAGTAACTGACATATGATTTAGAGTAAGATTTCTGGCACTATAAGAAGGCTTTAGTAAAACATGCGCTTTGGCTTGGCTCCTGAAGTACTTACTTTTTCTGTGGCATCATTAGATGCAGAGTTCAAGAAAACCCATTTTAAAGGAAAATTATGTTCCTTTGAGCAGATATTTTCAAATTCAACTGCTTCGTTAGTAGTTACATCATCCCTGCACTAGGATTCTAAATGAATGCAAAATAAAACAAATGTACCTAAGTTCCTAACTAGTCACAATCACCAATATAACATCTGTAACATACTAATTGATTAATAAGCTTCATGCAGACAAAAGCTTTCATGTCATATTGATTTTAGGAGCATTATCACAAGTAAGTAAAATCCAGACTGTATATTTGTTGAGTCTTAAACATGGGTACTCATTAGACAGTTTTTATTGTGGGAAACATTAGATGTTGTTTGTTTTTTCTCAGCACACTATTTGGCTACAACAGGAAAATGGCAGCCAAGTGCATTTCCCTGGATATACACTAAGGCAGCTGACAAGGGCAGGTATCAAACCTATGACACTTGAATTGTAAGTCTGATGCTTTATCCACCAACTTTCATTGTGGCCCTCTATTATTTGTATATTTATATATAATGTACACAGTTCCACACACAATGAAATATAAAATCACTGATAAAAAGCTACATTTATGAAAGAACATAATAAACAAAAACTTTTTGAGAGAATCTTCTCCAGCTACGTACATTGTGTATATCAGTAAAGAAAAATATGAGACAACAAAGTGAACGGTTTGAGAATTTATACTTTAAAATGTAATGCATCTGTCAATCAAACAGGTTCTTTCTGACACATGACCTGAATATATTCATTCCACTGCAAATTGTTGTAAACCATCACCCAAAATTTCTGTCAGGGGAAACTATTTGTAGATTTCATTCAATGTAAGTTTGAAATTGTTATTTTCAAATTTGGCTCTTTTCTATCATGCAGTAATCATTGATACTTCAGTCTTTTCTGTGTTACTTTCATGCCATTTTCCTTAGACCACCATGTAAATAAAGGTATCTGAATGGAAACCTCTAGGTCTGATTTTATCATTTTTGCCATCTGAAATCTGGTAGTGTGGTGTCATCTGCATATAGGTTGGTTGATGAAATACAGTTGCCTACTTTCAGTGACATAACATTTATGAAAATGAGAAAGAGGAGTGGGCCAAGGATTGATCCCTGTGGTACTCCACAATCAACTGGTTCCTTAGAAAATGGGCTCTTCATTTTGACAGTTTTCTTATTGTTAGATGTAATGCAAAACAATCAATCACTGAATTGTCTAAATGATAAATGTTCAATTTATTGATAAGAATATTATAACTGACAAGGTCAAAAGCCTTTCTAAGATTAGTTAGTGACTTTTTCCTGAGAAGGAATGCTAATGTAATTAACTATTGGCAGGATTAATATCGCTCGCACTTCTGGGTGCATGTTGTTCTCATTTTAAGATGGTACATCAGGAGGTCTGGGTCTGTGACATTTATACAGGTGAAAGAGGCTGTACTGCAAGTCACATGCAAAAGATTACCATATTACTCCAATTATAATACCAGGTTTGATCAACCAAATTTGTATCTTTCTGCACTGGTAAGCCCATATACTGTTCATCATAGAAATACTCTATGTGTGTGTGAGTGTGTGCAGGTACGTGCATGTGTGTGTGTGTATCTTATAGATTCTGAAATCAATGTATAAATTGCCCAATATATCCAGTGCAGCAAAGGAACTGACCAGCATATAGTCTGAGCAATTGGACATCAGCCATAGCACATTTCAAATATCAAATGAACACATTAAGAAGTAAAAGGCAAAAATCACTAGGTCTAGTTTACAGACTGGCTCCTTATTGGACAATCGGTAAAGGTATGCAGCTGACTAAACTTGTTTGATCATCATCTTTTCCCAATTATCTCAAAACTCTACAGCCACAAAAATAAAAAAGAAAAATAAAGAAATCTTACAGTCGAACAACTGCCCCAGAGTCTTTACTATAAACATTATATCAGTCCTTCATACCATGTATCACTGTGTGACAGCACATCATAGCTTTTGAACAAATTGTGAACCCTAGGTCCCAAAGAAAGATTATGATAGCTGCAACAATAAAACTTTTATCATCCTCAGACTAATTGGTGGATCTGATCAAATAAACTGCAACAATCGACTACAACTGTTACATATTTTCAAGGCAGCAACTTGGCTTGATGTCAATTAATAATTAACTTCTAAAAACAGGACTGGAATAAAATACTGTTATTGGATGAAATCCTAAAGTATAGTTTTCTTAAAGAATAAGTACAGTTTTAATTAATTTGAAAGGAGACCAGTCAATCATGGAAGGATAAATACCAACAATAAAGCAGCAGCAAAAACAGCACCAAAAATAAGTCATTTTTTTAAAATATTTAATGAATATTTATATCAATGGCCCCCATGTTAACTTTTGGACAAAATGTGCAAAATGAGCCAGTTAAATTTCACACTCCTCTGAGAGAGAGAGAGAGAGAGAGAGAGAGAGAGAGGGAGAGAAAGACACACACATACAGTGCTATATATAGTAAATTGTGCATACAATACAATTGATTCATGTGAATAATTATTCATTTCAAGAAGGTAGCTCAGTTTATACAACTGTTTGTCCCCTAGGCCCTGTACTACCTAGTAACTTATTCTAACAGAAAGAAATACTGTAACAATTCAGTTTAACATAAAGGAATTTACAAATATACATAAATAAACATATACAAATACAAACTCACTGTAGACAGAAATTATCTTGTGTACCTTGTCAACTGGTTTTGAACTCCTTTATATCTTGCACATAACTGCAGACATAACACACCTATCTACAAGACATGTCAATTCATATCTATTTCAATACTGACAAATCAAATTTAAGTCACTTAAATGGAATGACTATTGAATACATGCTTTTTAAAAAAATATATGTAATAAATCTCTTATTCTGATATTTTACACCTAGCCCTAAGAATCTTTGTCAATTTCAAATTTCAAAAAGGGAAAAGAATGTGAGGGCCAAGTTATAAGCATGATTTTGGCATATTTTAATGGTTACAGTGTATGCTTGGATATTACAGCACTGTTCAATTTTGCAGTTTATCAAGACTGAAAACTCTGTTTAATTTGTGACATATTGCAATTCTGGTGATAAATTGTTTCTCTGTCTTAATTTCCACAAGACTGATCTCTCAATTTTCAACTCTACTGCAAAAGTTGTGAAGTAAAAGCAAGCATAAATTATTCAATGCTATTCAGCTGTACACAGCAAAACAAAAAGAAACTCAAGATTCTATACCAGACACAAAACATTTAAATTCCTTACTTTACACTAAACAAGCATCCCTTTAAGAAATTGTTGTCATCATAATGTCCCAAAAAGTTTTTTCCAGGAATTCAGTACCAGACCATTTCTTTTTAATTGCTGAGTGTTGAAATCATATCTGGTATTCTCATGTGATAAAATTGTCAAATTAACCATTCTGGCAGCCATATTGATCTAAGATCAAGAACATTTTCATTTAAAAGATTCTCAGTAAGTTCACTGTGTCAGTAACATCAGACATCTGTGGAGCACAAGCACCAATTCCATTTAGGACCAGCTAAATAGAACACTAAGTCTCTTGGTGCAAATACTATACACCAACAATTCTGGAGAAGAAACAATAAGAATTTCAAGGTGGCCACCGTGGTGGCCATAGAGATGGCAGACTGGCATTATCTTCATTCAGGACAAACTACAAACAGTAAGAAGTCTTCTGATGAAAATGCTACTTGAATATAAATTTCAATTTTAAAGGGAGTAGCTACAATAAGATTTTCAAGATGGCTGCCATGGTAAAAAGAGTATACTTTTCTAAGTTAAAACAACCTTTCTCAAAATTAAACCATTGTACAAAAGAACACCTAGATTTGTCAATAAGCCAATGCAGAAGGATTTGCCCTAAAGTACAGTAAAAACAAACAACATACAGACAGATGAACACAATCTATAACAAAACTGCAATGACTAACCTAACAAAGCCACCAAGTTTCATGAAGATATCTCAAATGGTTCAGGAGAAATTAACTGGAGGTAAGTGGAATGGATGGATGGACAAAGTTTGTACAGTAATGAAAAACAGGATAACCCTAAAAATTCCAGTCATATATGCTCCATTTTTTACAGGACACAGTGTCTAATCATGTTACCCAAGTTCCAAGGGTTCAAGAGCTATTAAGTAATGTCAGACTGACAGACTGACAGACAAACTGACTACAGTATATCCACAACCCCAACTCCATACAGCTTTATAAAAAAATATTTCTTGTGAATGACATTTTTTTAAAACTGGATAGGCTCTTTGTGTACAGTTTTGAAAAGAAAAAAAATCAGTTATTTGTACAAGGGCTATACCTCCACAGAAAGCTGATATACAGTTCTAAAATGTTAATACACTTGTTTAAGATACCCTGTGTCAATCTGCATGAACAAGTCAACATAACTGCTTACCATATGTATAACTGGTTAAGCCACCATGTTCACTGAACCATTCTAATAGAGTTGCTACTTCTGTGTTTTCACTGATTAACTTATTCTGGTCCTTGACAACAAGCAAGTTTCTGGTGATGAAAAATAAATTTACTATTTAAATCTAGTGCAGTATGATTTATATTAAATATGTTTAATTTTGTCTTTCTAAAGACACTGATTAACAGTGAAATAATATTTGTGAGCAAGTAAAAAAGTTTTTAAGCAAATGTTCCATTGAGATTCAAGTCATATAGATATCTCTTTTATTTACAGTACCATCAGTGCTTCAGTTCAAACAAATCAATCAATTTATTTTATCTACATGATTTTAATGTTCATTTCTAACAAATGGAGCTCTGTGGTTCCTTTCAATTCAACAATTTAGCCAGAAACATTTAACTTTTAATAAAGTTCATTCAGATGGGATTTTTTTTAAACCTGGCCATTTTCTGACATTCAAAGCTAATATGTGTCTTAGAATTAATTAATTCAAAGTTGGAGGTTTAAAATTCAATTCACGTGGGAAAGTGATATAAAAATTAAGACTTAGGAAAGCTATTAGAATGAATCCTATTCAATGAAGGGATGAGATTTGAACACAAAGGCCCAATATTCACAAGAATCCACAGCCATAACAAGATTTAACATATATAATGACATATACTTTTTTTAAAAGATTCAATCAATCATATTTCAATTTGCATTATTAGTGGTGTTAAAAAAAGGAAATTGTGTGCTTAAACACTTGCAAAAAGTCTCCAGGTGCATTTGTGGATATTAGAGAGATAATTTTAATGAAAACCTGGAAACATGGAAATAGAAGCACTTGCAGTAATGCTAATAATACTAAAATAAGCTACAAAGAAAAAAAAGACTCCTTGACCTGTCATCCTGTAATCTTCAAGGTCAAGGTTGTCAAGACATTTCCACAGATTACCAGCAAAATAATTTCCATACTGGTAACTATGGCATTCTCTCAAAGCCGAAGATTTTGACATAATAAGTTTGTAGAAAAGTTTGCTCTCTGATAAAGACTACTTTTAGGGATATCTCAAGGTCAGTATGTCAGCTCATGATTTCTTTTTCTTTTACAAATCTTTTTATACAAAACATTTCTGTTCTAATTTCAATTAACGGATAACTTCAACCTAATGAATTCATATGAATGCATCATTTTCAAAACCATTTCAGATCTACAGTTTAATTGTCAATGTTGAATTTGCTTAGCGCACAATACAGTTTAGTGCAATTTCTCACAATTCTTTCATTTCTTGGCAAGAATTAGGTCCTTATCTTCTGATTTCAATAGAACTATTGGAAGGAGGATCTTTAGTCAAAATTAAGCATAATAGCTTATCTAAAACATCTTTCCAAATAGCGCCTGTTAATTTATTTCATAAACCACCCATGCTTGGGGATAATAATTGTCGACAGTTAAATGATAATGTCCTTGTGGCCACAATTGATTGCAAACATTTTTAATGAGTATCACTCAAAAGTCTGTGTTATTTTTCTTTTCTTCCACTTCTGTGTTTGCTTTTCCTCTCCTATTCAAATCCATAGGATATTTTTTTAAATTAGCATTTCTCTCTAGAAACAGGGTTTCTCCAGTAAGTGGTAACAAAATCTTTCTGTCAATGCAAAAATATTAATACCTAAGACTACAAATTGTGGCATTAATTGTGCTGCCCTTTCAGTGTGGGTGATTATAAAACACTGTACCAAAGTATAGTCTATTATCTCTCAAAGCCAAGCATCAATTTTAACACAAAGGTGTTTTTGAGTGGCAAAGAAGTCCAGATACATGTCCTAATGGCAAGATAATACATGATATTGAAATGAGCGATACATGATAGCCGACACTGTTTCTTTCCTAATGGTGTACACAATCAAAATGGGGGTCAATATGGGGTTTAACTTAATTTGAATTGAGTCTAAGAATTTCTTCCCCTCTTTCTGAGATCTCATATGACCACTAAATTTGTGTTTTGCACAGTATGACCACTCTGAGGGATAAAAATTATAAACGATGAATGATGGGAGACTTATTTCATGATGATCACAACCCAAATAGGTAAATATGGGAAACTTATTTCATGCTCATCATGACAACCAAAATGGGGTAAATAAGGGAGACTTAATGATCATCATGACAAAACAAAATTGGGTCAATAAAGGTAAAAATTGTTTCATTT
Source organism: Megalonaias nervosa (assembly GCA_016617855.1). NCBI lineage: Eukaryota > Metazoa > Mollusca > Bivalvia > Unionida > Unionidae > Megalonaias > Megalonaias nervosa. The sequence continues at coordinate 31,258 of JAECUM010006659.1, read as the reverse complement.
TAAGACCACCCATCCCAACCCCATTGTTTGTCAATGTTTCTGCATGGCCAACAATGATAGATGATATCAGACTTTACTTAATTTCACAATCTTCCTCAAACTACCATATTTATCTGATTGTAAAACCATGCTTTAAGATAAGCCCACCCCATTTTTACATTTCTATAAAATTTAGTTCCTAAATGAACAAATTTTACTATTTGATGTCATCATGACAATATTTACCATTATCATTGCTGACCTGGCTTGACAAAGAAAAAATGAAGCCAAAATTTTCAACAACCATCTAACTTGTATACAGATTTGTCTTCCAGGCTGCTGAATTAAGCTGCATAGCCCTTACATAATAAAACAGCTGGACAACATTTAGAAAAGTCCTTAATTAAAAAAGATTTATTTTGCTGAAATATGCACCCATTCATTTTCATGGAAGACAACTGTTGTATTGGCATAAACAGAGATAACCAATACAAATGGCGAATGTATGTGAAAATTGAAAAGTATTCTCAGCATTATTTTGCAACATAGATGAAACATAACCAGCTTGTGTAAGTCTGGCCATACTTTCACAAAACACTGGAGTTTGTGAACAAACTCGTTTAGGACTCAAATTTTTCTATGGGCATAAAATATTCAGACAAGCCAATTCACTGTTAATTGGTTAAAAACTAAGCTTTTTGTAGTGTTTTTGTGAAATTTCCAAATGATCTTTGATCAAAATCTGAGGTGAGTGTTCGTAATCAAGGTTAAGAATTTTCATGCATGCTGGGACTGAAAAAGCAAGCTTTTCCGAGTATAGACTATTCTTAAAATTTAGATGTTTTTCAAAATGAAGGTCTTGATTTTTTAAAACTTGTCTTAAAACTAGTAAAAATAAGGTAAGAACTCATGATGTACATTAGGGGTAGACACATTCATGCATAAATGATACAATGACTATCTAAATACCAAACTCTGATTCACTTCAGTACCTATAAACTTTGTGAAAATTTATATTAAGAATATTTTTGTTTGACAATAAGCCCTACATTTACTTTATGACAAATCTATAAAACTGGACCCTGATATTATCATGGAAGAAATACTGCATCTCAATTCAGACACAATATACAAGATCAATTTTCTTTTGTTCAAAGTCCTGTACCCTACTATGAAGTCCCTGTCTTCTCATTTCAACAGGCCTTACATATGCTTAGAGTATTTACCCAATGATAAGCCCAGGTTGCCAGCATAATAAATTTCAAAATAAGGGTTGTGGGCTTATAATCTAACAATGACACTTTTTTTTTTAGGAAATATTGCCAAAATTTCTATAAAAAAAAAATAATTAAGATTGAACATATCATCTAACCTCTGCTTATCAGTGGATAAAGTCAGTAAGTTAATCATTTGGTATGATCGTGGTCTTACTGGTTGCAACAGCTTTGTTTCAATCTATAAATATCTCAAACTGAACATTTTTACATAAATTTAAGTCTCTGAGCCATGTAGCTCCAGAAACACAAAATATGAATTCATGCTAAAATAAAAAAGCTGATCTAGAAACTTGTGATCTATTGATACATCAAACCTCTCATGATAAGGTTAAATTTTAATAAAAACAGCACCATAACCAAAAAATAATGATGTAATGTAAAAATTATTCTCAGATATAATTTAAAAATACCTACCTGTGACCTTGACCTTTTGACCTCAAAATCAATGTTCTGTTTACTTCAAGTGCAAACCATCCACATTTTATATACAACAAAATTTACTGTGAAGATACAATTTACTTTTCACTGACCCAAACCTTTGACCCCCAAGATCAGCAAGTTTTTTCTTTACCCCAAATTCAAACCATTCACAAAGTTTGGTCCAGTTCCGTAATGTGAAACTATAACTATTTTGAGGAAACCATTTTTTTTTTTCAGTCACAGTAACCTTGACCACTGACCTTTTGACTCTAAATCAAGATACTTCTTACTTCCTCCAAATGCAGCCTACTTACAAAGTTTGGTAATGGTAGATGGTAGAGAACCAATTCCTGTGCAGAAACTAACAAGGAAAAAGATAACACAATTACTTATTTACAGACATCATAACACCATAACTTATGATGGGTGTATACAAAAATTGAATGTTATCTCCCTCCTTTTGTGTCCAGATCCTCCTCCCTGTTCCATTAAAAGTCTTCTTTCCACAGTAACAAATCTTCTTTAGTCACTCAGTGACTTGACACTTACAAGTCTAATTTATAACCAGATATAAACAGTACCCTATTGAGCCCCAGACAAAGAAACTTTTCTGTATGAAGTGAGAGGCCATTAATACAGGATTTTAAGCGCAAGGTATCTTATGAATGCTCATTATCAATAGAATCAGAATCTGATGTAAGATGTTCATAGATTTTCTACAATCTATTTTGAAGCTAATTACCAGCTGTTATTATGAAGCTTGAAGTCCCTTTTTTATCAAGCCGCTGGGAGATAAACACACTAAAGAACACACTGTGAAGTCGAAAGAAATTATTATTGATTGGTATGTATACATTGATGAGATCTCAAGCTAGCTACTGAAATAGAATGTGTGACCTATTGGCACAAATTACATGTACATAATTTACCGTGTATGCAATTTATGTATATACTATAGTTGTGAGAAAATGAATGTTGAATTAAAAATATAATTATTAAAAACAACAACACTTTGTCAGAAAAATTAGTCTATTCTATTAAGAACCTAAAAATAACCTTTCTAATAACACTGATTGATAATACGGAGACTTGGCACCTTGTGAGGTCAGAGAGACAACATAATTATGTCAGCCATAATGGCCTCTCTTTGGGGAAGGCAGACGACAATCATTGTGATTGAATATCCTCCGAGTGGGAGGGATCACTAGTAGATCATTCCTCCCCATAACACAAGATATCTACTGAATGAAATTCCTGAACAGAGCCACCGAAACATGGGAAAATCAAGACAGCACTAAAACAGCAGATGCATTTTCCCCCAGCTTCTACAGTCACAACTGCTATATGCTTGTCTCTCTACCTGAGACAGACAGCATCAGATATAGGACCAACAGATGACAACAATACACAATACATAGGTCTATATCAAACTACTATTACAGCAGTTCAGTATAATGTAGATCCTGGAACTGACGACAACTCTGTAGCCTTATTCAGCCAAGCTTAAAACAAAGCTATGGCTGGCGTCTGCTCATTCATGCTAGCCATATTAAATATATAATCAACTTCATAACCCGAGGATGTTGATCGACAGAAAGGTAAAGTGGACAGATAAGATTGATTTATAGAGATAACTTCGTAGGCTTACCGGAGAGACTTTTATAGGAGCTAAGGATAGCGCCCGCTGTCATCCCGATGTGCCCTTGTCTTCATTACAAAATACATGCCACTTTCTTATTTTAATTTCCCTACTGCCGAGTGACAATCAGACACACTTCAAAGACCAATAGAAATTTGGCATTCAACTCTCAGTGGCCTATTGTCAATTCATATACGAGGTCACTGATGGGGGATCTATTTTCAATTAGAGCACCGCTCTCTTGTTTCTAAAGAATCCAATGAAATATAAACTATTTACTCGAGTGAAAGAGGGATTCTAAAGTAAATGCAAATCACATTCAAGCCATCCTCATAATGAATAAAACTGTATACATCAGGCGCTGATCTGAAGACAACTTTTCAAATAAATTGAAATGAGTCACAGGCCCCGTTCACCACAATCAACACATAAAATATGTGATCACCTTTTACAATTAGGAATTAGAATATCAAGAGATAGGGGGAAATCGTCTCAGCCTGGGCCATTAAGGTAGAAAGTTAGACAAAGGTTTCCCTCGGGGGCTGCCTTAGCAACAGGTAGAAAGTGAGTTAGTCTACCTGTGGATATTGTGGCATCTTAGACTCATTTATCAGTTCACCTTGATGAGAGTTCATTTGATTTGACCCAATTAGAACCTTTGGGACAAAAGCGTGGAGAGGTAAGAGGCAGCAAATAAAGCTACCCGAATAAAATGGCCCCCGATTGTATAGGCTTAAAGCAATCCGTGAGAAACACTTGCTCATTGTTAATGCTATCTAATAAGACCAAAGAAAACCTGGGATTTATTTATTTATGTCGTACCCCACAATTACTCAGCTGTTACGGCGTTTTCATTCTTTTCTCTAATTTTATCTCAGGTTTTCAATTTGGTTAACCATTTTCGAGCCCACAAGTAAACGGGTTTTTGTCTTTAAATGATTTAAATCCAAGTCCTTACTATTAGCAAATGATAGGGTGAAAACTTGATTGTTGATCACAATAATGCTAGCCCTGTTGAAACAGGCTCTTAACAAATACAATATTGGGTAAATATCCCACTAAATAAATATTAGTTGTCCATGAGAAACCAAACAATTTTCCAATCATTCATTTGCCTTGGAGAAATATGTATTGTTCCAGTATGGACTTCAAACTAAAGACAGAAGAATCTCAAAGTAGACCAACAGACAAGTTGTAAATACAAAAAAATATAAATTGATTGGGTTTGCAAAACTTTTATGAAAAGAAGACAAAACACACAATATATAAAATCATTAATGATCCATATAAAAATGAATATTGACTTCTTGTGATACAAAATCTTTATAAGAATTATGCCAAATGTCACAGGAAATCATTTCTAAAGTGTCTCACAAGAAACTAAAATGGAGCTAATTATGTATTCTGTCTGTCACATAAAGGGCACTATGGTTTCAACAAAGTAAGCCAAAGACCCAATAATAACAATCATTTTCATCGCAAAAAACTTGATCAATACAGGTATCAATCTCTGTCTCTATACTTTCTTCCTAGGATTTGGGAAAAGATCGTTCTTTTCTAGATGAAACCCTAATTTCAAAATAATCTTACTCAAAGTTTATATACTTTTATATTCTTTTTTTTCTAATGATCTGACTTAATATTTTTTTTTTTACAAAGTTGGTTGGCAAAACATCATGAAGTGTAAAAGCAGAAACAGCTGGGCCAGTCTTAAACATTTTTGAGCATGGAACTTGAGCTCAAGGTCCCATAACTCTGACAGCCTACAATTTTAGTTTAAACAATATTTATTCAAGCATCTTCACACGTAATTGAAGACAATACAAGATCTAGGGATTTAGTAGAAAACTGACAGCTTATTAAATATAGTCTGCCATGTTATAAAATTCTGACAATATTTGTCTACTGACTTGAAGTGGATAGATCATATACAAATATAAATATATACGATCAATTCTAATTCATGTAGTTATTGCACATATCATAAACAGTAAACATGAAAGTCTGCACTACCATAGATATATTAATTTTATTAGATTATGTATGATAATATAGGGAGTAGTAACATCTTAACTGTTTATATAAATTTAATTAAAGTCAGACTCCTAGAACTTTCAGCCTTTCCTTAAATGGTCACTATACTTGACTGCCAAAAATTAATTATGCAGACACTCTGCACTACCACTGCTAAGAAAGAGCCTGGCAATGCACTATCCAATTTTGGATATTATCCATGTGCTGACCAGCTCGGCAGACAGACACGTATGTTAAGAGTCGAGCAAAATAGCTTCAAACAAATGGCTCCATTATGTCTTTTGTTGTGATGACTTTCTAAAGTTGATCTATGTCGCGATTGTAGTTTCAACTAAGTAAAATTCTTTGCAAAATGTGTTAACATGTAATTTTGCAAAATTTATTGTTGCCCATGCTTAATGAAGCACTATGGTTGTCAGATCTTCAGTTTTGGAGATGTATGGGTTTGGCATGTTGTTAAGCTCTTCAATTTCAGAGGTCAGTAAATCTTGCACATAGTCCATAATGCCTACAGTGAGGTGATTGGTTTTGAAAAATAGTAGAACTTATGAAGTTTGGATTCTTTATTCTTAAAAAGTTTTGAGAATATGTGGTCAGGGTTCATACTGTTGCCAATTTCATGGTGTTACTGATTTAACAGTCACTGGTTTCTAACTGATGGGAGTGATACAACAGTTGATCTAACAATATACTAGTATGTATACTTTCCTCATGATGTGGGACTTCATGCCAGTTATGACTGATTTTTTTGACAACCTTCAGAATTCAGATCATATCTGATGCATGCACACTGAGAAATAAGAATGCAAAAACATAAACTTTCTAAAACGTGTCAATTTATCAACTGAAGAATCCTTACACACCATATACCCATCACCAGCTGTCCATCAAGTATTGTTTATTCAACATTATAGTGGAGCTGTCCATTCTCAAGACAGACTCTTTGATCATGTAATAATCTCTGAGGTGCTAAGCATGTCTGAATGGCAAAGTCGTAGTCTGTCACCCTATCCAAATTAATTATTTAACATTCACAAATTCAAACTGTTACACAACTTCAATAAATTTTTGTTAAATTTTCACCATGAACCAAAAATGACTATATAATAAAGTGGTAAACTTTGATTTTAAAGAAAATGCTAATTATAGGCATGCTTCTGATTTTGGGATTTGTCAACTAATAATCTGCCATCTGTAAAATTTAAATATGAAAACCATTGAACAGTTTAAAACATATTTTAAAATGTTTGAAAATTGCATCATAAATATGGACTCATGCACGTGCTTGTTATGTTTTGGTCTTTTTAAAATTCCAAGTGCAGAAGTTTGACCATTTTAATCCATCTATTACATCTGGTCATCCATTTAGACAGAAAAACCCTACCATAAACTCACTGTCCATATTTAGTTCTTGAACGTTATGTACCATATTTACTCATGCATAACACATTCTCAACCTGTGAACTGAACATAACCAGGCCAAGAGTTAAAACAGTTTCCACTGTCAGCCAATCTAAATTGAGATTTCAAAAGTAATGTGATTTGTGACTGGTTGATGCAAAATCTCAACCTCAAACACAAGCCCTACAGTTTTATGCTTTCCTGGTCAGTTCTTTGTGTACTTTTTGAGTAGATGGTATAGAAGATGATGTGGCAAACTTTGGTTTACATTACACCTGCAGTTCCCAACCCTTGGTTCAAGACCCAAATCAGGGTTGTGAGGACGTTTTGGAGGGTTGCCAAGATTTGTTTCTGAGGGTGGCAAAACTTCTCAAAACGTTGAAACAGGGTCATGTAGTTCAGAAAAAAGTATTTTTAGGGCCAAAAGATTAAGAATCATTTATTACACAATGGTAAATTACAGTACTTGACAAAGGCGATTTGACACAGTGGCTAGTAAGGCAGCAACATTTACACCTAAATTGTTTACCTGAAATCAGCTTACTGCCTGCAAACATTGACCAACCTAGTAAACATGTAAATAAACATGCTTGTGACTGTCAGTGACACAGGAATTACCATTCCAAATAAATGATTTTTCCCTTAAGATGACTGCTTAGTAAATTATTTTTGTTAATTCTTTCCTCAAACAATGGATGGTTTTCACATTAAATGTGGCATTAGTAGGAAAAAGTCAAAAAAGCCAAGGCTGATAAGAAATTGGTATTAAAACATATCAAACAAGGATATTTACTGATCTTGCTGACAAAATATTCTTTAAACTAAATTATTTACTGTTCAAATGTTTTTTTTTACAGAACCTTTGTTAATTACAATTTTAAAGAAATACTGTTTCAAGTTTGTAAGCCACTATATGTTTTTTCACTCATAGATTCTATAAAAGCAATTCATGCACGTGTCCAGACTATGTATTCAATTGCATATATTTATTTTATCATGTACTGATAGACCGCTCTGTTGGCCTAGTGGTTAGAGCATCCGCCCCGGATGCGGGAGGTTGTGGGTTTGAACCCTGGCCGAGTCATACCAAAGACTTCTAAAAATGGTACTAACAGCTGCCTTGCTAGGTGTTCAGCATTAAGAGGTTAGTGTTAGGACTGGTCGGCCTGGTGTCAGGATAATGTGACTGGGTGGGACATCATGCTACATGTCTGTGGCATGATGCCCCAGTACTAGACATCACTATAAAGTACCACACTGCAGACACTGTAGCGATATGACTGAAAAATTGTTAAAGTACATTAAAAATCTAAATCACACACACACACACACACAAACACACACACACGTACAGATATGTAGCAGGATGAAACAATATCATAAGGACCCAAAGGACAGGATGTTTTACTTAAATTGTTATATTATATATATATATATATATATATATATATATATATATATATATATATATATATATATTGTAATAAGAGGCAAAAGATATACTGCTACAGTACGTGAAATAATTGCAAGTTAGCAACATACATTGTTGATGTTTTTTTTTTGAATAAATTGCCTTCAGCTGTAACAATAATGTGCTGGGAAAAAGCAGAATTTTGAATTGTTTTGATTAAACAGCTTGTTCTAGTTACTGCATACTAAGTACATATTTAGAAATTTTGATAAACATTGCAGCTTTCATGGCTAGACTGTAGAAATTAAGTGAAATGTTTTCATTAAAGGCCAGAGATTGGTGATTGACTGATTATGGGGTAAAAATGGGTGGGTAGACCTCCATTTGTGCTTAAGAATGGTTGGTTTTATGGGTGTCATTTCACTATCAAGCTGATAAAATAAGGTATGAAAAGTCTATGGTTTACTGAATCATATCATATCTGGCACTGTATGATAAAATAACAAAGAAAGCTACTCTCAATTTATTACTGCATATCAATCATCATGTGTACTGCTGTGCATTTCAACCCATGTGTGAATCACTTGAACATTTCTTAAGCAGCACCTGTCTACTAATATTTCTTGAAACAAGAACAAATATTATACAACAAATCAGAGTGCAGAAAATGTGAACTTACAGCAGATTGCACGAGAATGAACTGGACACCATACTCTGACATTTATAAAGTGACCTTGACCTTCATGTAGAAGCTGACTACCATGAGCCAATGCATTTGATGCACCCGAATAATATTTTTACATTTTAAATTGAAGTAACAGGTAAAACTGAACAGGAGTTTGAAAGTTATGAAAAAGATAAATGGTTCAGTCAAGATAACTTCATTGAAGTGCAAGCTAAAACTGTCTGAGAAGTAAAAATTAGCAGAATAGAAGTTGTATGGTATTGTGAAAACCAGTAACGGAATGTACAAATGTTTGAGACACTAACCTTCATCATCAAATTCAATACTGTCATCATCTGTAATCTCCTTGACAACAAAGATTTCCCCAATGCTGATCTCGGTCTGACCCTGTTCCTTCATCTGCATCTGCTTGAGGTTCTCAGCATGAAGGTGTTGCACAGAATGCACATGGTGCATGAGACCCAGCTTGGAGCGCGAGTTGAACCGGCATAGTGTGCAGTGATAATACTTTTCTTTGGCACTGAGTTTGCTCTCCCCAACTTGAAGATGGCTAAAGAGATGAGCGCTGGCTTCATGACGTGGATTACCTGTGTGGATTTGAAGCTTATGAATACTGTTGGTATAATAATCACATGCATTACAGCGCACCTGAATGGGATTACTTACATTCAAGTACTTTAATCGCCATTCATTTCCGGTCCCACCTTCTTTGATGTGATTTACCAAATGAAGTCGCTGAAGATGCTTATCTGTTTTGCAGTGAAGCTGGAAGTTGGCTTTAAGGTTAGTTTTATATGTGCACAAGTTGCACATGTAAGTCCCATTTGACACCATGACATTTTCGTTTTCACGTGTCTTGGTACGATCCATCTGCATATGCTGATGCAGGCTCTCTATGGAATCTGTTCCATACACATTACATACACAGCACTGGTACAATCTGGAGGCATCCATTGCACTGGATTCAGCAGCCATGTTGACTTCATTCTCTTTTGACAAATCCACAGGTACTTCCCCAAAACCTGGTGGCAAGTTGCCCATCAACAGTGATCCATCATATGGGAATGTGATTCCGCCAGGAATGGGACCTGCTAGACCCATAAATGATGGATCCTGCTGAAGCATTATTAATTGATTCATGTGGTGCAGCTGCATGTCCCTCTGCATATGCTTCATGTTCTGCTGCAAAACCATCATGTTGTGTGTGTGCTTCTCACTGGTCATATGAATGCGCAAGTTCCTTGCCACATTTGTCTCATAGTTGCACACGTCACACCGCCATGTTGGTTTGGGCTTATTTTTCTTTACTAGATCTTTTTCTGTCTGATTGTTCAGACCCTGAGGGGTGGTGGGAGTTGAAGGAAGTTGGGCTTGCTGGGGAGGGGGTTGGGGTGCAGGTTGCATCTTTACTTCAGTCCCACTGGTCATGTCCTGGACATTATTCAAATGTTTATCTGATTGCATGTGAATACTAAGATTACCTTTGGTAGTGGTCGAATAGTTACATACCTCACAACGGTAGGGCTTGTACCCACATGAATAGTTTTCCCCACGTGATAATCTAGGATGTGGTTGATTTGCCACGCAATAAACACATTTCTGGTCACTGTCTGGATGTTTCTCCTTCATGTGGATTTCCAGAGTCTCCTGATACTTGTAATGCCAATTGCATTTGGGACATTTCAATGTCTTACACGAGTTCCGAGAATGCATCATTGTCATGTGACCACCTAGTGACTGTGAAGAACTCAACACCATGTCACAACTGGGACACTCAACTCCCTGAGCTCTGCCATTAGGATGCTCCTCACAGGCTCCATAAAATCCCACTCCTCCAAAGCCTGGCAATTTACCAAATTGAGCTGTCATAGTGAAATCCAGACATTTTGACCGTGACAGTATTCTAGGTTTACCATCCTCTGAGGCTGAGGGTTCATTTGGATTGTCTGAATCTGAATCTTCACTGATATAAGTTCTGTAGAAATCTTCACCTGCTGTTGATTTTACAGATGGTGTGTCTTGTGATAAGATGGCACAAGATGACATGCTGTCCTCCTGGCTGGAATCCTGGGCCTGTGACTGAGCAACAACTGCATTAGATGCTGAAGAAAAGTGGGAACTAAAAACATTTTCAGAATCATTTGAAAGGTCTCCTGGACTCTTTTGGTCTGATGGACTTTTTGTGTTTATAGAATCTGAAAGCTGTGGTTTAGAGTACACATAGCTGACACAAGTTGTCTCTTTAATTTTGGCATGATTACTAGAAAACAAATCATTCTTGATTTTAGGGCTGTGAGATTTAGTAGATGATGATATGACAGGGGGTACTAAAGGTTCAAGGAAAGACATCAATGGCTCCTTCTCTTTCCCAATGCCTTGGATGATCGCAGAGGAGTTCTTTCGAGACATAATCTTATTTTCTTCTGCACTGAGGGTCATTGAATGTTCATTTGTAGCATGTGCAATGAAAGACTTGGCAAATCCAAATGAAAGTTTGCAGACAAAACACATTAAGATGGGCTTAGTTGGGACTGCTATTTCATCAGAGCTGAACATGTTTGAGGTAGATGAAGCAGAAGAATCCTGCCTTAATGAAGATGAAGAGGACATGGATGATGAGTTTTTGGAATCATCTTCAACAGCTTCTCCTGAGTTTACTTTATGCTTTCCTGAGCGCACATCATACACTTTATAACTGTGCATAATGGGTGCTTCACTCCTATGAGGTAACATGTATATACTATTGTGTAGGAAGGAGCTTGGATTTCGGGGTACAAATATAGCACTAGCTATCAAAGGAATTGGTTGAGGAGTTGAGAGGTCAGATCTGCCTTTTTTGTCTATGATAAGTTTATCTTTCTGAGGGAGATCTAGAAATGCATCTAGATCACTAAGATCTGAATCTCCTTCAATTATGAAAGCTGACCCATCTGGATTATACACAATTTTCCCATCAAAACTTTCTACATCACTCAGATCATTGTCCTTTTCTGAAAACGTACCATCCTTTGAATCAGTCTGCTGTGGATTAGTTCTTCTACATGGATCATCCGTGCCATTTTTCGCTGTGCAGACATGGTCCATATATTTCTGCAGATTTGGGAATTCCAAGTTGCAGTTTCCACATTCAATAGGTTCATCATCTCTATCGGAGGAGTTACCATCTTGAGAAATCACATCATCCTGATTATCTGGATTCATATCCAACTCTTTCTTGGCATCTGAAATGGACCCATCTGGCTTGTTATCCAACATATCGGCTTTTGGTTCCTCATCTGAAGAATTCCTGCCATTATGTTTGTTTGTGAGGATAATGTGTGAGGATTTCAATGAGCTGGTGAATGGGTCAGAAGAGGGTGAAATACTTATTCTGGAGGAGCTGCAAATGGAGTTGTTGTACAGGGATACATACTTGCTTTCACTGCTATAGGGATAGCTGTTATGGTTCTTAAGGGTCTCACATCCTGCAATGGATGTGTATAATGCTGTGCTTCCTTTACCTGCTGAGCTGTCAACCATACCCACTGAACTTGCTGCATGAAGAGCCATGCTGATTGAAGAAACATTTTCCGGGCCCTTGGGCGTCATAGAGCTAATATCCATTCCCTCCATACAGCCATTGATACTTCTGTCTTATGGAATTTCAGTTTCTACTTGGACATTCTGGAAGATTCTGAAATAATAATAAAAAATCATTATTAATATGATATTTTGAAAGTATGATTCAAAAGTACCTTCTCCGAATAAGGCATATTCCATATGGCCAAAAAGTCAATGGTGCATGAAAAATAAGTCACTGCGATCACCTTCTACCTGTAGTGAGCAAATATCTTCAGCAATTTTCATGGTTGCACATGCAACTGAACTCAATGCTAAAATCTGATGTTAATGCAGATGTCAACAAACCAAAGACAAAGTGGTTCAGACAGTGACACATAGGTCTTGCCTATGCTTTGCAGGCAAGAAAATAGTGGCATCCATCATCTTAGAGGTCATCTCTCTGCAATGAAAAAACTAATCTTAGAAAAGGGAAATCATCTTAATACAGAGTACAAAATGGTAAAACTATACTACCATATATACTTGCTTATAAGTTCAAAATGCAAACTGTACAGATCCAGATTTTTCCATTATATAATGATCTGCATCTTCGCAGTGTTAGGTGTAATCAGAAAAACAAACAGCACAGACCCTGATCTGAAGGTGCTTTATGCCAGCAAATCAGAGTCTATGCTGCTTGCACTGGGACTCAATTTATAAGCTAGTATATATACAGGAATTCTGAGATGAAAATGATGACGGGGGGGGGGGGAGAGATCTTGACAAGGGTCTCTTAAAATGGGGAGCACTACATTTTTTATTTGTATTTCCAGTGGAATGATAACCATGAAAACATGTCTAACAAAATCTCTGGAGACAAACAATAAAATATAATGCCTAGGCTTATAATATTATGTGAAAACTCTACTTTCCAAAGAAGACAGTCAAAATCGATCATTTCCCATTAATTAAAATTCAGCAGTTGCTCACAATAACAACATGAAGGGCAGCCATAAAGGTTTAACACATCAGGTTACCTTATACAGGTTAGGTTTAATAAAATGTTGCTTTTTTCGTTTGGGTGGGGGGAGGAATGGTGAAAACTAACTTTAGTGATGCAAAACTTACCTGCTGATCTTTCATAGTTTGCTCATTCTGGGACAGAAATTACACACTGGTAGAAAGTCTGCATCACAAGAATTCATCCTTCAATAGCATGACAAAACAAAAGTTTTTGGAAGTTGAACCCTGCAACCCTGGCAAATGCCCAGTAGTCCTCATCCAATTTAAGGATGCAGACCACTTGTGGGACATCAGTGCAGGGTGGGAGGATTGAATCTGACAACAGCAACAGGTAAGTATCATATCATTAAAATTAGTTGTTGGCATTTTGAGTTTAACGCCATTTCTCAGTGTGAGATAGGCTATACATGATGGCCAGTATAACTGGTGGAGGAAGGACCCTGGTAAACATAAATAGAACCAAATACTCATTGAAAGCTACTGGCAAGCCTTCTCTTATATCAATATTTGCTGAGCCTGAGACTCAAACCCACATGGACAGTGGTGAGATGACATTGATCGGTAAAGACGAGCACTGGGGTTTTCCCTGATTCTTCCTCCACCAGTTATATTGGCCAACATGTGCTTGTGTCTTGTGCTGAGAAATGGCATTAAATTCCAAAACAACAACGTCATTGAATAAAATAAAACAAGTAATGTCTGTGGTATGGTTTGAAGCTTTTCGCACATAGATTTACTTAGCAGTGATCACATCCAGTTGTTGGTTCAGTTTGATCACTTCTAGTGTTGTTGGTTGCCACATTTTTTAATGCATTGTTTTCCACTGCAGTGTCTAAGTAAAATTCCTCTGGAAACAACCCATGGAAAAAAATATTTTTCCTTTTACTCTCTTTGTGTGTGTGTGTGTGTGTGTATGTGTGATCTGGATTTTTAACATAGCTTTAATAATTTTTCAGTAATATTGCTATGATGTCTGCAGTGTAGCAGTTTACAGCAATGTCTGGCACTGGGGCATCATGCTGCTGACATGTAGCATCATGATCCGTGACTGAAACTGTGTTAAAAGAGGAACCTTACTATACAGAAATGCATTATAATGAGTGAGCACTGTATTTGGGAACATTTGCATAATAAAACTTCCCCGAACCAGACATCACTGGGACCCAAAATATTGACCATCTGATACAAGTGGCCTGTAGGAAGATGCTTGACCTGTAACAGAATGCCTCTATTTGGATCAAAATATGTGGCCAGGCTGGAAAGGGGCTAGTTTAAATATGCTTTCAATGCAGAATAACTTTATCAATCTAAATGCTGAATGTTTACGATATTTATCTACAAACCTTGTTGGTATTTCATGTGCAAAGTTAACTTTGCAGAGTTTCAAAAATGGCTGCTGGAAGTGAACAATCGTCAAGAAGAAGACAGCAAGTAAGTTCCACTGACTGCAATACTATACTATGGTGGTTTACTTAAATTTAACAATTATTCCCTGACATTACTGCCAAAATATGTTAAAACAAAGTCTTCACCAATTCCAAAACTTGATGACAACACAGCTAGGACAAAGACTAGTGGACCCTGATTCTGTATCTTTATCAGTCCAAAACCACCACAAATGTATTGACAAATTCTGCAATATACTCCATCTAACATTTTTGACAATGATGCTGTTGCAATGATATGGATGTTATTGATTAAACAAAGTGGATTTTTTTTTAAGTGATGATGATTTGAATAAAATGTATCCATTTTGAGGAAAAGAAGTAACAAATTTGCTCACCTCAAAAAAATTAAACCTGCAACTTTTTAAATCCACCTTCCCACATGACTGCGAGACACACAATTAAAGAGTTAATAACATTATTAATAGCCTTACAATCTGACTTTCATTTCAACTTTTATGTATAAACCACTGAAGCTACATGTATTTTCAATGCGATTTGAAATTCAAATTTATAAACAAACAGGCCTTGCAAGAAAAACTAGGATTAAGGACTGTTGATATCAAGAGCAGAAATAAATTTTGAAAATTTACGCCTCAGTTGAGACAAATCCAGTGGCATTCCTTTTGATTCATATTAATGAGCCAAGTAAACCCAGTTTGCTAATCCCTTGGCAAGTACAGTTTTATATTGGATCTGCCAGTTAAAATATTAACATATCGTAGTCCCTGGTTTACATGTTCTCTTTTGAGTTGAAAATAATTTTGAAATGGAATTGTAGTATCCTGCACATGGAATCAGTCTGAGTCACTTTAATTGGTAGCAAACTGAAAGTGACAATACAAATCAAAATTGTTGTGTCATTTCTTTGCATAATTACTGGATACAGTGTAGGAATTATTAATGAACATATACGATATAAAGTCATGCAGATTTTAGTTCCCTCTTTTGATGTTCCCATGGAAATCTTATAGCCATGAGCTGCAGCCCATAATTGTGGGAAATGCCCCATTCAGGAAGTCCTACACTACAACAATGTGATTAGGAGAGAAAATTATAGCTGGGCTAGCTGCCAATTGCTGCTGATTAGACTGGATCCATTTCAGCAGCTAGATAAGTAAACATTTGAGGCTTGGCACCTGCTACCAGTCCACTACATCACCTTCTACCCTGACTAATTACCTTCAATAGCATATAACCTGTCTGGTTCACAAATCTATTGTTCCATCAACAAAGTAGTGACCCTAAGAATGTAAACTTGTCATTGCAACCAGTCTATGCCAGGGTCTCATCTGCTTTGCCTCCAGTTTCATATTCCTACAAGTCCATGTTGCACCACAATGAAAGATTGACTGAGATAACTTAATTTGTGGATGAAAAGCCCATATATCAGTGTACAATAACCTTAAGGACTGTAGCTGTGTCCTGTGACCTGACCATGGGGAATATGGCAAACCCATTTAGTCTTCCAAGGATTAATAGATCTCTAGCCTGTTCCCAGTAGCAGAAAGCAAAGGTCATTTCAGCCCTGATTTACTGTATCACATGAGGGACTCTGTATGCTTTATGTACTGATGCACTATAGGTCTAATTATTCTCAAATGTTCAATAGTCAGAAATGTTCACTAGAGAAGTTGCCAAAACAATTCATGGAAAAGTAAGCAACTAAAAGAAACATGAGAAACTTTCTTTCACATCTGAAATGAAGGAAGATGACATGAAGCTCTTTCTCTTCCTGTTAAATTATGTTAATTGCATACTCCAGTCACAAAGATAAAGACTCATTTTTTGTTTTGCCAATTTACTGGAATGTGCAGGACTGCAAATTGATTTATTGGACCATGGGTCTATTGCAGTTTAGTAAACTCAAATGTTGTTTGTTAATGGAACAACAGTATATTTACACAATTGATCTATCCACCCACCCCACCTCCCCCCAAAATTGAGAATGCTCCACCTACTTATTTGCATACCCATTTCTTTAAATATGGTAACTTTTATCAGAAAAATTTCCCAGAAATTAAAGCAAGACTTGTAAAGTATATTATGAAAATTTCATGAAAACTATAGAAAAAAATGTGGTAGTTATAAGAGAGGATTTTAATTTTCTTTCTATTTTGCCTAACTCAGTTGTGCAGCACTTGTCCAGGCAACCAATGTTATAATGATTTACACATAGCTGTTGATCAAACTGATCAGTATTTCCCCCTTCCTCCTCACCTCTGTTTTGTAAGTTGACAGACACATGCTGCCCTTTGACAAGGGGTCATTTTTTTCTGAAAGTATATTAGATTCTTGATTTGAGGGGTAAGTACTGTATATATTTGCATTCAAGTTGGGACCAACTGCAAACAACACAGGCACTGATTTGCCATCACATAATGTGTTGGCAGATCATGATTTATGCTGTTTGTTCTATTGATAAGTCGTAATAAACTGCATAGACCAAGATCAGCTTGCACACTATGCAGTTTGCAGATGAATCTGACTTATATGCGAACATATACGGTAACAGAGGGAGTAGTGTCAATGTCATAGTGCATCAGCATTATTCACAGCAGCTACTAAAATAAAATCTTGGATTCCTGAGACCCCCAAAATGACTAGAGTTTTCAACTCATCTGTAGGTCAAGTCAGCGATGGTCAATGTTATTAAAAAATACTGCCTTGAGTTTGATAGATCTAGGGTGTTTGAGACAATGAGTTTTAAATGTACCTTCTTTACATACAAAGAAAGAGGGATACATATGGTTTGCTGTCTGATCGAAACATAAAAGCAAACACCAGGAGGAATAGAAGAAATAAAAGCAACATTGTAATTAAGATGCAAGAATAAAATCAAGGGGAAAATTTTGAAACTTGTTGCAAATTGGTATCGATATAGTGAAATTTGCCTGTGTATGAAGAAAGAAAACCATAAAATAAAATCAAGAACAAACTAAGACCATGAAAAAGAGGATAAAATAAGAAAAAAGGTGAAGAGCAAAAAATGAAGAGGATGTAGTGAACTCCCAGAACAGAGAAATGTTACGCTTCATATTATTCATAATTCAAAAATGCTGATATTTTAGTTTTGCTAGCGCATTTGCACAAATAGTAATAGTGCTAAAAAGCTCTATCTGTAGAAGGTACCATATATACTCACTTATAAACCACAAACTGTGAAAATCTGCTTTTGCTTAATGAGCTGGCATACCTGGGTTAATGCAGTTTGTTAGGACCAATCAATAGAACAAACAACAGCCCCAATCTACTATTGCAAAATGTGCCTACAGATCTGGGTCTATGTTGCTTGCAGTTGGAATGGACTTATATTTAAGTATATATGGTACACAGCTCTCACACTGAAATGTTTAACATGTTTACCACCTATCCATAAAGCAATATAAAATATTGATGATGGAATAAATCATGATGAAATGGCCTAATTGCAGCCATTTTGAAAGCTTTAAAATAACAAGTCCATGCTAGATGGTTATTCCCATTGGTTGTATTACTACACTTACATACAATTAACAGATCTACTTTAGCCTAGCAAGTTTTCAGTGTGGAAATAAGACAAAGTTTAATAAACTGATAAAATCTGAATTCTTTCTCCATGGGACCTTGAGCCTTCAACCACCTAGACTCAAGATAATTACACCTTCCTAACAATGGACTTTAATTACATTTTTTAATTCCACTACATGGGAGGGGTGTATTTATCTAAATTAATGATGAGATTGTCAAATGACTTGCTTATCCAGGCTGTTTTTGCAATGTGCCAAATAAATATAAGCCCCAAGTTTATTATTTTGAGAACAAATGGTGATTGCATGATGAAAATCATAAGATGAATAGGGCTTTTATTTCTTGAAAATTATAATCTGTCGCTCGTGGTAATTTGTATACAAGAAGTGAAAGAAAATAATTATGGTCAGGTCTGTTGGAGTAGTTTTCATTAGAATGTACTTGTTTTGCACAACAATGCCAAAATGAAAAAGAAAATAGGAGACATTGAATCTGAAGCAATTGAATACCTAATGATAAAAAGTAAATCATATCAAACAATCTTTACCCTGCTCAAATTCCCATTTTTAACTGTGCATAATATATATATCACATGTCACTTAAAAGTAACTACTCTTTATGAACAAGAAATTTTGATGATAAAAATCCCACTACTTTGAAACTATGTATTCAATCTCATAAAGCATCTTTCATTTTTTAAATATAATAATGCAGAATTGTAAACTGGTTCTGGGTTTTAGATACATCCCAGTTTTAAGCAGATCACAGTCTATACTGCTTGCATATCAGTGCCTATTATACAAAATTACCTCATTATAATGCATAGGTACCATAAAGTATACCACCTTATAGTGAGACTAATAATTAAATACATGATACAGCACAACCTCATTATAATGCTGTGAATAGATGCCATAAAGTATGCCACCTGTAATGTGTCGAATTTTGAAGAAGTACTGGATCCTAAAGCCGAGTAAATTGTGCATTAAAATTTTATCATTGCTAAGCCACAGAAAATCTTTGAGAAAGTTCACTTTCATATTTCCCTTGTTTCATCTGTGAAACATAAAAGGGCCTATGTTTAAGCTTCAGTGGAACTGACCCAGTCATCGTAACGGTATATTGGCAGAGAGTACATTAGAACTACGACCATATCTGTTTGTAAAGAACTCCATGTCGAATAATTGATCTTCAAAGTAAAGCTATTTGCATCATATCCTAGGCTGTCAAAATCCGATGAAAGACATGATTATTTTGGGGAAAATTTAGGAATAGTTGCTTTCGATTGGTCTGTTAAAATTAAGACGTACACTTTGGAAGTAATCTGAATTTAAGGTAGCGCCTTGGCTCAGAATTCTTTAGTCAGAAATTTGCCTTGTGAGAAGACAAAAGGTTCGATTCCGTGGGAAACCTAAAAGTATAGTTTCCCTTGTGAACAAAGTAAAGAGGCCAGATAGCTGTCTTGAAAGGGAAAGACAGGCTATAGTGCTAGGATGCATGGTTTGTGTGGAAAAGAAACAGCATTAAGGTATGCAATTTTAATCTCCATGTAATTTTCTATTTTGTTGTTTGGTTTTATGCAAATGTGTTTGATATGACTATGATCCATAATATGTGTCTTTAATTCAATTTCATAGAAATCTGTTGATATGTTAGAGTGTTATGCAATCTATTTCTTTAATTTTATGGCTATTAGTTCACTGATAGAATTGACAGATTGCATATGATCCAAATATTCAGATGCGTTGTATTTTATAGGGATTTATGAATTAATTTCCTTTGTCTGTAGAATGATACTGTTTATCATGAGTTAATGATAATTGCATATTTATATATGAGTTTGTAACGTTTAAATGATCTTGCAGGTTATTAGTTACTGTTAGCTAGAATTTAGTGAATCTTATGCAATAGTAATTGAGCATTTATCTTGTTGAGTGGAACTGACTAGCTAGGTGTAAGAAAACGTATAGTAATGTATGCTGATATATACGGCAGCATCGTTTGTATACAGAACACATGTCGTGCTAATCATTTGCCCCGTGGAACAAGAGCGATGAATTGTTAATTAAGGTCAGACTTGGACGTATATTGCAATAGTCAGTTGTACTAGAGATAACGATTGTACCTTGCCTCAAATACAGTAAATTTGTAAGGACCGTTCATCATAGGTCATCTTATGTCAGAATTTATGCAGTGTGGACAGCTATTTACGTCTCTGAATAACGAAAGTGAGAGATTATATATATATATATATATATATATATATATATATATACAGATAGGTGGTGAAACATATGTAGCTTTAGCCGTAATCTTGTCATTTAAGGGAACAGCTTTCTATATCCCTCCATGAGAAACCCAATGAGGACAGTCCAAGAGGGAAGTCCACAAATAAAGAGTTCAGAATAGAAGGGTCAAGAGGATGAACCAAGCATACACACTAGATGTAGAATACACAAAAGTCAAGACAGAACGACACCAGGTGATGCAAGTCAGGCGTGGACATTGTACTCTTTTCACCACTCGTTACTATGATGAGCGAATCCGTAAATTGAACACTGCTATTAAATTCCATTAATGCAAATCGGGGTTGGATTGTAATTGCAATTTTAGCTTATGTATTAATTAATTAAATTTATTTTATTTTATTGTTTAAGGGGCTCGTATTTGTTTATTTCTTCTCAATAGTCTTGCTTAGTGCTCTGTCAATATTCTATCTATCTACTCACACTGGGCAATAACATCGAGGGAGGTCATTCCCTAGATAACGATCGCCAAATCAATTAACAGAGGGGCACACACACAACACGCACGTTCACGTCATGACACCCCATTACACCACCTTACAGTGAGACTAATAATTAAATACATGATACAGCACTACCTCATTATAATGCTATCAACAGGGGCCATAAAGTATACCACCTTATTGTGAGACTGCCTTAAAATAAAGCAAATCATACATATAATTTTACCCATACTACCACAAAATGAAATGAGATCCAGGACCACACTGTATATGGTTCAGCTTAAACAACACTATAATAAAAGGTCTTACAGAGAGAACCAGCTGTAATTGGATGAATACAGTAAATGTTTGCAAACTGAACTGTGCAAGTATATTTGCACCTAATGCATGGAACCTTTAATCCACCAACCAGATGACAGACAAGTAGGACAGACCCACATGGAAACTTACTGATAAACACATGGGAATAAAATCAATCACAAATAACATATACAACAAATAAACCTGTATTTAAAAACCACTGTCTTGGAGGAGCAGCTCTCCTCAATGACCAGAATTTCCATGCACTGATCAACAGTGGCATGCATTTCAAACATCTCCAATTACACCACCTGTCTGGAACATCCAACTTTTATTAGCAGAAGAGGTGGTTTATCAAGACAGTACATTGTACATGTTTGGGTAATCAACTTTTACCTGTCCTGCCAATCAATTTTTTAATAAGAACTGGTCCTAAAATACTATATATACTTGTCTATAAGGCAAGTAAAACTGCAAACATCAAAGATCCTGATCTGCCATAGCATAATGCACCTGCAGATCAGGGTCTATGTTGTTTGTTGTACTGATTACTTGTAACAAACTGCACAGATCCAGACCTGCCAGCACATCATGCAATGGTAGATCTGTGACTGTGCACTTTGCAATTGGACTCGACTTACAAGCAAAATATATGGTACTTGTGAATGATTTATAGCTGACAAAGCAATAATATGTAAAATGACTCGGATCATTCTACCAAAAATTAAAAACAAAAATAAGGGAAAAATTAAATGTAAGTTTTTCTTGTGTGCATATACATGTGTCACATGACAGAATATGTAATTTAATGTTTAATTCAAACAGTGGCTATCTTTTTCTCCTGATTTGAAAATCCTACCCTATATCACAAGAGTGCTGTCTGCAAATTTGGATCTGAACAAAGTTGCGCTGAGTGGACTTTCAGATTCACTGCTGCAGAATACATAAAACTGGTCTTCTCAGCTACCAGGGAATTAAACAATAATATGTGCCACATATTGCTTTATAGTTTTATATAATCTCTATTGATTTTTCCTACTGCCACCTCCACACAGTCTATGAAACAAGGCCAAACTGCTGAAGATTAACATGAGTTACTTCCCTTTCACTGTTGCCTTGTTGCTCACTTGTTGAGTAAAGCAATGTCCTCTAGCTTGTCAGATTTCCTTACATAACCCAAAGATGGGTGTTTTTATAAAATACAATAATTAAATAATAGAATGTGACTGAAGTTTTGTACTTTAAATGTGTTTGTAAATATGCTGAAATCTACTTCATCTAACTTTACTTAAGTTTGATATGTAAAAGCTTTTATTAAAGTTTTGAAAAGAATTATGTTGAAATATGATTACATACAGAAGTTTATCATTACTTTGTGACTTTGCTGGTATTCCACTAGTTCAGTGATACTAATTACTTATAAGAACTAAATCAGATACATGCAAGCCTGTACGTCTGGTAAACCTTGTATGTCAATGCAGGTTCATTTACAATTCTGATGCTGTAGACATTAACAGATTTTCACAAAATCCAACTTTTGAATACTATCATATTTTGTTTAGTTGAAATGAAAAAAATATACCCCTCTGAAACCAAACAAAGAAAAACCTGTTAACTTTTGGCCCATCCTGCTGTGGCCTCATTACATATGTCTTCTTCAGGATACATATAAATCATCAAATCTTGTTCCAGGCAAAATAATTCGGCCAGCTCAAGCGTGAAATGATTATCAAATGTGAAAAAGGACTCAACTTTCAATGGAATTCCACCCCTGGCTGGAAGTCAAGCGAAAAAAATCACCCTCCTAAAGTTTAATTATGTTTTATTTATAACCACTTGATGAGAGATCTAATCATAACATGCTTTTACAGGGGTTGTAATGCTATTCATCTCCTGCCCAGCATGTGTGCTGTGCTGCATTCTGGGTAGAAACTGTCCTAATAACCATATTCCACTACCTCCAAAATTTAAAAAAATCCCCAAATATATCAGGGAGATTTATATATGGAATGAAACAAAGAATGAAAAATGTTTTCTGATAAATTCTATAAAAATAGTTATTTTTTGTGGAGTGCCACCGTTCATGGAATTGTGCTAGCTGCAAAGGAATTTAAGGACCCAATGAACAATGATCCTTTGGTCCAAACAGGACTCCCAATAAACAGTGATCCTTTGGTTCAAACAGGCCTCCCAATGAACAATTATCCTTTGGTCAAAACTACAGGACTCCTTTCTAATCCACAAATTACAGTTCGAATCAAAATTGCATTTTCCCCCCACACCACAAAAATAAATAACCTCGAAAATAAATGAATGCATATTTTAACAGAACAGTCTACTCTTTTACATGACAAAGGCTATTGCGTTAACTTTGTCAGGTACCCCTGGTTCTTCAATGAAAAAATATTGTCAAAGAAATGTGCATATACAGTGTATTTCTGTTAACATAATGTACAAGCTTATTACAAAGACTACTAATTTTAATTTGTGACAGGATGAGAATAAAACCCCTTATCGACTGTGCTGGACATGCAAACAGACATTAAACATTGTCTTCTGACATTACATTTGGGTATAAATTACATCAACAAGTTTGCAATGCATATTTACTATAGCAAGTGACAACTACAGTACCAAGCAAGGAATTAGCATGAATGCTGCAGGGGTGTTCACACTGGACTTGGTATAAATCTGAAAGTTTGTCATTTGAGGCAAGCAGCTCTCTATGACCAACTAGGCTGCTTAAATGATTCTGGTGAAATTCTTTAATCTACTGGTCACAATGGAACTCTAGTGTACCTCATGCAGCAAGTCTGAAATGAGCTAGGATACCATCTATACTCACTTATAAGTCAAGTCAAATTGCAAACAACAAAGATCCTGATCTGCCATAGCATAATGCACCTGTAGACCAGAGGATATGTTGTCTGTTCTACTGATTACTCCTAAAAAACTGCACAGACCCAGATCTGCTGGCACATTATGTGAAGGCAGGTCTGGGACTGTGCTGTTTGCAGTTGGATTTGACTTACAAGCAAGTAAAGATGGTATGTCTGGTTGGTCACAGGAAAAACATTTCAAGCCATAAAATTAAATATATGTCTGTGTTCATACTTCATCAAGTTATCATTCTGATCATTTATGTAAGTTTAAATTTTTTAGAAATCTGATTAAAAAAGCCATTTCTGTCTCAAACTGGTAGAAGCTGCCCAAATTGGAAAATCTGTACACAAATCTGCAAGTGTATATTTTCAGACATGTTTTTTTTTCCCCACACAGTACCTCAAAATGAGGAAACAGAAGTCCTTTCCCAATGATAATTTTTAAAAAAAAAATTTTTTTTAACACTATGTCTTATAGTTTTAGCTTTTAAATGAGCTGAATGCAAGTACAGATACCACTTGTGTATAGTTTACTGTTAGCAAAATACATAAAAATTTATTATAGCAAAATACACAAATACAAACTGCAAACTGCTTTCATAGATATAGCTAGTACAGCTCATTAAACAGATGTGAAAATGGGAAATTGGCTCATTAATAATATATGCATTCCCCTAATCTTGCCTCAACATTCTTGTTGCTATCAGAAAATCTTTGACTGTAAGGGCAATTTGGGCAAAAGGATTAACATCCTACCAGGTCAGAATTTTTAATAAAGAGAAACATCATTTCAGTGACCATCCAATCACACCACTGTCAAGACAAACAGTGTGAAACATAACCCCCTTTGCTTTTTGTCTGGGCTTTCAATTACACTCCCTATCAACATGATTCAGAGTAAAAATAAGCTAACAGTTTCTGCTGGGCTTTTGGTTTGACAAATCAAGGGGAAATATTAGGAAATAATTATAGGGAAAGCCAGTGAGGAATTAAGATAGCCTGATGATGGGCCTATAATCTTACTACATGTATAGTTATTACTCTTTTTCTTCAATGAACATATATATAAGAGCAAAGGACAGTACAGTGTATATACACAGTGGTCCCCCACTATAAAGCCACTCAGTATAACACTACCCCTGTTATAAATTTGGTATGGTCAGGGATGAGGGCTGGGTGGTTAAAGTTGCTCACCTACATGTCTTCTCTGCAGGTTCGAGTCTTGGTTTGGACAACTTGGGTATGTGACAGAGTTTGCTGGTGGCTTCCTGTGGGCCACTGGTTCTTCCCAGGTTGTTTCTGCACCAAATACAGGGCATCATGTATAGCCTATCATGTGCTGAAAAATGGTGCTAAACCCACAAAACATAAACACAAATGGTCATGGATCCATTAAACTGGTCCCATTTTGTTTTATTAATTCATATAACAGGTTATGACAAATATATGATAGCAGTCCAGTGGACCATTGCACCATAAACAACAACTGGTAGCCCAGCTTAAAGTTAGAAGCCCCAAGATGACTAACAACAATTAAATATGGAACTGTTGGCTTTGAGACTCTTCTCTTACCTCCATATAATCCTTCTTTTTAAGTATTTGTAAATTAATATTTTGAAAAAATATATAGTACAATTCATTAAATCATATAGTTACACACTGGGCTACTTGTCTTGAAAAATATAGCAGTCTAGATCCAGCTTGCTAGCATCCCCAGGGCTCCACATGCAAGATTTATTTGATACTATATCACTTAATTTTAGTTCTTGGCTTAATGAGAATCAATTACAGCATAGTTTCACTTAATTAAACACCTTATTTTTTGTGCTTATGCACCATTATGCATAAGGCAGCCTCACTTGCAGGTCGCTGTTTTGGCTATCATGACAACAAATATGAAAAGGGAACACTGTATGTGTGTGTGTCTGTGTGTGTGTGTGTATGCATCACATGCGTAAATCATCACATTTTTGCAATCAAATAGTTGATAAAATGGTCAAGGGTATACAAAACTTCACATAATTAAATACCTTTTATGTTTCATGTAGTATTATGAACACATACTGGCATGAGGTGGCATTGCTTATAATGCAGGTCAGTTTTTGTGCAATGGTGATTGGGGGTGGGGGAAGTAGTGGTAAACTTATGTTAATCTTCACATTCTTGTAATGAAATAGTTGATAAAATGGTTGAGGATATAAACTAGGGGTTGCAACGATTCATCGATATATCAATACAGCGATACTTTTGCCGTACTGATACACATATTGATACAAGAGGTTGAGAACTTCTACAAAATGATAATTACCTCATGAAAGTTACTTTAATATTAGCAGTCATAAATAATTATTAGTTGTTTAACTTTTTATTCTTTCAATTGAGAATTCATCTGAGACAGATATCACAGGAAGAGGCACTAATTTTTGTCAGTGAAAAATAAAATCCTATTGAGAACAACCACTTGCCTTTGACAAATCAACACAAAATGACATGGTTTGTAATGACCCTCACAAGCTGATTCCATGCTAATTATCTTATCCCAACTGCATGTTCAGCATAAAGGAAACATTCAAAATGTTTTCCTCATATATAATGAAGTACTTGATTCATCATAATGTGAAGTTACTCTGTTGACTTGTATCTTGTCTACTTGGGTCAAATTTGATGGCTGCACTTCTGGTGTGTCATGCAGTGAAACATGTTACACTAAATTCTGATTGGTGGTTATTGTTTGTTACAATCCAGGGTAAACAATAACCACCAGTCAGAACTTAATGTAGCTTATTCTGTGTGTGACACGTGGAAAGTATTGGCAAAGCAACTGAGAAACTCTGCACAAAAGTGGTTATTAAATGATCTGTAATGTACATATATCATACACGGGGAGAAAATTTGGAAGGTCTCATTTTATTTAGAGATATTTAATCAGTGACTGAATGTGCCAGTGGGATAAGTCAAATTAGCACAGAACTGGGGGAGGGGGCAGTTTTCAGACCGAAAGAGCTTGTCACCTTGCATAACTTTATTATTTTTTTAAAAGAGAAGTGGATGTTGTCAATAATTTCCATCTTCACTAACAAAAGCAAGTGTCTGTGGCCACAGCAGTCGTTTTGTATCTGCAGGAAGTACAATGTGCTAGATTTTGCTGGTATTCATCCCTGCTCCCACACCCATGCTTGTTCTAGATGAGATTTTCCTTGCTCGAAGAAATTGTACTGTTTCTTCCATTTTGAAGATAACACTTTAATGTTTTTAAAGTTTAAGACATGAAATTCACAAGAATATGTTTTTATTTATGTAGTGCGAAACAAAGGGCTTGGTGTACAAGATGAATCATACATCTAATCAAATGTGGTACATGGGGCCAAGATGTGTCATGCATCTGAACAAATGGGGTGCATGGGGCCAAGATGTGTCATGCATTTGATCAAATGGGGTGCATGGGGCCAAGATGTGTCATCCATCTGATTGAATGAGGTGCATGGGGCCAAGATGTGTCATACATCTGATCAAATGGGGTGCATGGGGCCAAGATGTGTCATGCATCTGATCAAATGGGGTGCATGGGGCCAAGATGTGTCATGCATCTGATCAAATGGGGTGCATGGGGCCAAGATGTGTCATGCATCTGATCAAATGGGGTGCATGGGGCCAAGATGTGTCATGCATCTGATCAAATGGGGTGCATGGGGCCAAGATGTGTCATGCATCTGATCAAATGGGATGCATGGGGCCAAGATGTGTCATGCATCTGATCAAATGGGGTGCATGGGACCAAGATGTGTCATGCATCTGATTGAATGAGGTGCATGGGGCCAAGATGTGTCATGCATCTGATTGAATGAGGTGCATGGAGCCAAGGTTTGTGTCATGCATCTGATCGAATGGGGTGCATGGGGCCAAGATATGTCATGCATCTGATCAAATGGGGTGCATTTGGCCAAGATGTGTCATACATCTGATCAAATGGGGTGTATGGGTCCAAGATGTGTCATGCATCTGATCAAATGGGGTGCATGGGGCCAAGATGTGTCATACATCTGATCATATGGGGTGCATGGGGCCAAGATGTGTCATGCATCTGATTGAATGAGGTGCATGGGACCAAGACATGTCAAATGGGTGCATGAGGCCAAGATGTGTCATACATCTGATCAAATGGGGTGTACGGGGCCAAGATGTGTCATGCATCTGATCAAATGGGGTGCATGGGGCAAAGATGTGTCATGCATCTGATCAAATGGGGTGCACGGGGCCAAGATGTGTCATGCATCTGATCAAATGGGGTGCATGAGGCCAAGATGTGTCATACATCTGATCAAATGGGGTGCACGGGGCCAAGATGTGTCATACATCTGATCAAATGGGGTGCATGGGGCTAAGATGTGTCATCCATCTGATTGAATGAGGTGCATGGGGCCAAGATGTGTCATGCATCTGATCAAATGGGGTGCACGGGGCCAAGATGTGTCATGCATCTGATCAAATGGGGTGCATGGGGCCAAGACGTGTCATGCATCTGATCATAAAGAGCAACCTAAAATGACCTAAAAGTTTGAATTAAAATCACTGACAACTAACTGGTAGTCTGTTTGAAAGTAGATTTGTTATCTTTTGATGGATGGAAAAGGCATATATATAGATGCTAAACCTGTCTGTAATTATACTTCAAATACAACCAATATGTCAACACACATAAAAGAGCACCACCTACCAATGACCCATGTTTTAAAGATGGAAAGACCATCAAGTTCATATATGAATTGATAATATCGCATCACAGACTGTATATTGTGAATTGTATCATTTCATCCCTAGCATACACAATAAGTTGTTCTTGAGATTGAATATTTATATACACATTCTACATACTCTTGCTTAATTTCATGCAAACTAATGATGCAGTGATCGCTTACTATGTTTGGTATAAAACTATCATGTTAAAGATGAATTCACCTTACAGGCTGATAATCTGATGGGGGGGGGGGGCACAGGGGAATTTTCTTTCCTATATTTTCCATAAATTATTCCTGCCACCACATGGACCTGAGGCTATAGCCTTAGTATAAGAGCATCCTCTTTTTCTTTTTATAAAAAAAAATCACATACGGTATTCATTTTTGGGTTCTTGTGTGTACGACCTAGGGCAACATTATACAGTGTGGTCAACATAACGGACATGGAGTGAAACATGAAAAAATTTCACAAGAAAATTGCTGTGTGCTTTACTTTTTGGTGTAACTAGAATGGACTCAAATTGTATTGAGTCTGGCTTGTTGGAAGCATTAGGTTTTCTAGTGTGACTAGAAAGGACTCAAATTACATTGAGCTTGGCTTGTCCAAAGCATTAAGTTTTCTGGTTTAACTAGAAGGGACTCAAAATGCATCAAGTCTGGCTTGCCCGAAGTATTATGATTTTTAGTGTAACTAGAAAGGACTCAAACTACATTGAGTATGGCTTATCTAAAGCATTAAGTTTTCTGGTTTAACTAGAAAGGACTCAAAATGCATAAAGTCTGGTTTGTCCGAAGCATTAGATTTTCTGGTGTAACTAGAAAGGATTCAAAATGCAACAGGTCTGGCCTGTCTGCAGCGTTAGGTTTTTTGGTGTAACTAGAAAGGACTCAAACTGCATCGAGTCTGGCTTGTCCAAAGTAAATACCAACAGCAACAGGCCTCTTTTAATCTTTTTGTTCTTGTTAGCAATCATTTCAGTTTTTGTAATTAGTGTCTGCAAATCATTTTAATTTTTGGTAATTAGTGTTTGCAAATCATTTAATTTCAACAAAATAAAAAGTACTCATTTTTTCTAATGAAAACTATACTGCAATATTTAGCTGATTACTGCAATATGATTTATTAATTCAATACCCACATTTTCATTATATATGTGCTTCTATTACAGATCAATAGTGTATACAATAGCCATTTACAAAATAAAAGATATGTCAGGACTGAAGAATAACAAAAAAAGTTATGCATTTCTATTATATTTTGTCCAACCTAATACAGCCAATGAAATATCCTTTTAATCTATGTAATAAATTCTGATACATACTTATCCATCCATCTATCTGCTTATATATCATAAATACATGAACATCTGATCGATGCCAAAGGCTAAGCCATAATAATACACAACACTGCTAGAAAGATGACTTTCCTGAGATCTTGTATGTGGTCTTGCTAGTGTTTTAATGTATATCCATTTATAAACACTACAATACATGCACTATACATGTGCAATGCTAGTTAAAGATTGAAAAAATGAACTGATGAAGTATTATTATTTGTGTTATTATTATTACTAGGGCGAGTTCTTCCTAACAAGAATAGAAGTGACACAGTTGCTGAAACTTGCCACTAACCTCAGTTTCTTGTAATTTTGTGGCATAGTTGTGAGAAGTCTACTTTCAATTATTCACAAGGTCTATTGCTGAAAACAAACAACGAAAGAACAAATTATATCAACTGTAAGGAAATACAAAGTACTGTGAAAATTGGGCAGGTAAAATTTATTTTATCCCAAACTGACCAATGAAATGGGTATACAAATGTTTAACTCATTAAGCCCCAATTCTGCCCATAGTGTGTGGTATTACAGTCAAGTAGACTGATGTAGCTCTACAATGATACCAAATAATCTGGATTTTCTACTTGCATTACAAAATACTAAGGGAATCACACACAGGTAGTTTCCGAGACCCAATTTTTTTAACACCAAAACTTTGCTGGTTGTTGGAACCGGATTTTGTGTTCGGATTTTAGATCTCTAGGCCTGAGATCTAAGGCAGACTGGTTTGAACTGCACACGGACTGTGAGCAGGTGGATCTAAGCAAAAAGTCAGACAACTTAGAGGTCTGGGATAAAAAGTGGCCAGAACATGAAAATTATTGTCCAATAAGCAAAAAAAAAAAAAAAACTCCAACTTTTACCCTTCTGCACATGCGTGAGCGAAATAG